>OY757942.1:4136066-4150366 GCA_963585895.1 Sepioteuthis lessoniana
AAAGCCTGGGGGAAAACCCCCTGAGACCGAAGGAATTCCCCGGGCACCAAGACACACTCGGCCAGATCCGTACCTCGACAACACGGCCGGCCAAAGCGCTACCCAGCACCTGGAGAGGTCCAGTCCGAAATCAATCTGTCGCCAAAAGGATTTGGACCGGGGCTGGACGTAATAAGCCGAAACCGGATGAGGTAAAGATGGTATTATATATAGTAGAGGAGTGTGGAATGCCCTGTTTTTCATTGGCTGTTGCTGAAGGACAGATGTATATAAGAACGGCCGAAGTCCGGCCTTATTAGAGCTTTTTTTTTTTTTGCTTTGGTAGAGGCACGAGCGGAGCACGTCGCGATTGAGGAGGCGGCTTGGCTCTTCCACAGTCATGCCGGAGTTTCTGTCGAAGCCGATATGATGCAAAAATAACCCGAAACCTGTGATGAAGGCAGTTGCATCACTGAAGACCTCCTTGGTGCATCTAGGATGTATGATTGAAATCGTTTATTTATATATATATATATATATATATATATATATATATATATGCTCTATCATTGATATTCAGCACTATTTAACAATAACGCAGTTTTTGGTTCCCCATAAGCTCACCAAGTGACCGAGTAAGAACCATAAACCTCTTATATATATATATATATATATATATATATATATATATATATATATATATATATATATACCAACCCTCGCTCGATAAATAGGAACAGAAGAGATAGATAGATAGATAGATACATACATACATACATACATATGAAGAGACTAAAATTGACTGAGTAATCGATACAAAGGGATATATATATATATATATATATATATATATATATATATATATATATCGCTTTCTGACACTTTTTCATTTATTTTATTTCTGACTTTTTTCCCCTATCTTTTTCTGTTTAATAGATAGATAGATAGATAGATAGATAGATAGATAGATAGATAGATTGGAATTGACTGAAATAGATAGATAGATAGATAGATAGATAGATAGATAGATAGATAGATAGATAGATAGATAAAATCAGAATGAGATACATAGATAGATAGATAGATAGATAGATAGATAGATAGATAGATAGATAGATAAAATCGGAATTAGCAAAAAGCCATAAAAATGAACGAAGACGTTCTATAACAACAAGAATATAATGATTGATAAAATGAACAGCTCCAAAAATTAATCGAAGAAAAAAAAAAAAGAAAAAAAAAGAATAAATTAGACGAATAAGAATGAAAAAAAAATATAATGAAAAAGCAAATGGAGAAAAAAAATGGAATGAAAGAAATATTAAGCAGAAATAAATGAAAGGTTTTCAGAAAGAAAAAAAAAGAAAAAGAAAAAATAAGTTTAAGAAATATTGGCAAAGTGCAAAATAGTCAGGACACATGCGAAGTAGATAGATAGATAGATAGATAGATAGATAGAATCAGAATGAGATAGATAGATAGATAGATAGATAGATAGATAGAGTCAGAATGAGATAGATAGATAGATAGATAGATAGATAGATAGATAGAAAGAATCATAAATGAGATAGATAGATAGATAGATAGAATCAGAATGAGATAGATAGATAGATAGATAGATAGATAGATAGATAGATACATACATACATACATACATACATACACACATCCCTACATACATACAGATTGTCCAGGAGAACTCTAAATAAGCAACAGGGAATTGGAATTTATCATATTATCACTTATCATATCTTTCAATAACAAAAGAAAGGGAGACCAAAAAAGAAACAAAAAATAAAACCATAAAAGGCAGGATAACCCATTTTTTTCCTTGACAACAAACAGGACCGAAATTCTTATTCGTTTACCCCTGAATGGGGGGAAAAATTCAAATAGAAAAGAAAAAGGAAGGGACGCTAAAGCAAGTTAAATAAATGAATGAATCAAGCGGGGTGATTGCCGGATCTGGTAAAGTTTGAAACTGAATGTTAACAAGGGTTAAAGGACAAATGAAAAAGGGTAAGGGGAAAAGTGAGAGTAAGATGAGATAGAAGGAAATCAATATGAAAGACAAATAAGTAATTAAATGAAGGGTCGAATGAACTAAGAGGAAAGAATCGAGAAAAGAAGGAGGACCAAAAAAAAAAAAAGTAGGAGGAAGAAGTAATACAAATAAATGAAAGTGGCAAGAGAAGTTGGAATAAAAGTCGAGAAAATGGATGCAGTTCCTTTGAATCTTATTTAATCAGTCGATGCCTTTGACCCACATCTACTTTCGACTTGAATAACAATAATTTGGTCAGACATTATTAGATTTCTGACGCTAAACCAACTTTACATGAACAACAAAAGGGAGCAAAATCATATTTTATTCATTAGCGCTATGAACAATTTAGATAGATAGATAGATAGATAGATAGATATGAACAGCCTGAGATAGATAGATAGATAGATAGGGAGAGAGGGGGGAGACGAACGAATGTCTACATATGAAAGAAATATGAAGACTTCTGAGAAGGATATGTAGGAAAAGAAAGAAAGAAAGAAAGAAAGAAAGAAAGAAAGAAAGAGATCTATCTTGCAAGATAGAGATAAAAACTGACACGATAGATAGATAGATAGATAGATAGATAGATATGAACAAAATGATAGGTAAAACCTGACGAGATAGCTAGATAGATAAAAAGAGAGAGAGAGAGAGAGAGAGAGAGAGAGAGAGAGAGAGAGAGACGAACGAACATCTACATATGAAAGAAATATGAATTCTTCTGAGAAGGATATGTATGCGAAGAAAGAAAGAAAGAAAGAAGAAAGAAAGAAAAAAGAAAGAAAAAAAAGAAAGAAAGAAAGAAAGAAAAAGATCTATCTGGCAAGATAGAGATTAAAAAACAAACTGACTAGATAGATAGATAGATAGATAGATAGATAGATATTCTTTCTCGTCATTTTGTTCTTATCAAAATGACGAGAAAAAATTACATTGACTGAAAAGGGCTTTGAAATCCACGTCTTGAGAGTATGCTTATCTTTCGGTTTGAAAGTATGTTTGTATGTGTGTGTGTGTGTGTGTGTGTGTGTGTGTGTGTGTGTGTGTGTGTGTGTGTGTGTGTGTGTAATCCCTCTATCTGAGCAGGCTGAGACCCAAAGTTAATTTTCAAGCCATGTTTAAAATGTTTGAATTCAGTTTTTCTTCTCCAACACCGGAAGCGATACAAAACGTATATATATATATATATATATATATATATATATATATATATATATATATATATATATATATATGTGTGTGAATTGAGGTCTCGGTAGCCGTTAAACGGATGTATGTAAACAATAGTAATTGTGATTCATAACCGTTTAAAATTTACTAGTGGCTCCTCGTGTCTGAAGGTTATAGAGGCATGGATTGGCGTTTGAGTCAACCGGGTTTCGATCCCAGCTACGGGAAGCTATAATGTCTAGCCACACTGATGAGTTCTGATAGAACGAAACAGATCTGTCTGTGGATGACTATATAAATATATATATATGCATGTATGTATGTATGTATGTACGTATATATATATATATATATATATATATATATATATATGGGGGGGGTTGCAGATAAAATTGAAAAGGAATGAATGGAAACCCGATATACAAATTTACATTTTTTTTTATTTTTTAATTTCTTTAAATTGAGTGAAAAGTTTGCTGAAAAACAAAAAAACAAAATCTTTTCTTGAAAACCAGATAATTTTAACAAGAGCATAAAAATACTTTTTAAACAAATATCCCTTTAAGTGTTAGCTTAAGATAAAGAGACATATTTTGGGAGTAGAAATTCATTTGAGCAAGTACGTTATTATGCAAGAGAGAAAATGGTATTTTGCTTGAAGGACATCTTATATGAGCTAATAATGCCAATAAAAATGTGAACAATATTTGTTTATTGTTTTTAATTGGAATCATTTGAAACCACGATCTTCTGACAATGATCACCTGTAACCATAGAGACTCAACGCCTCTATCCGCTGCGCCAAGGGCTCCGAAGGGAGATCAAGGACGGATTTTTTGGTCATATAAATCCAATTATTTGTTCTCCTTATCTGGTCTTCCATAGTCCGGTTCCTACCAAATTTTTGTAATTGTCTTTAATTGGAATCATTTTGAGATGAAGCTTCTTAATCTGAGAATTAATTTTTTTATTTATTGCGGACTTTTTGTCCTCATCTTGGTAGTTTTTTGTGTTGTTTCTTCTTTCACTACGTTTCGGCCAAATTTCACCTCTGGCCTTCTTCAGGTGATTTTACCGCGACCTCGGATAGGAATGCTGAGTCTTGTAACCGTATCCCCAGTAATTACTGCCTTCCATAGTTGTTGTCTGGTGAGCATTGTCAGAAGATAGCGGTTTCAATTCCTACCCAAGCCGGCCAGAGGAATATTTGTTTAATTTAAGAAAAATTAAACCAGTTGAAATGAAATGCATTCTTGAAAGAAAATAAACTGGAAAAAATAAACCGAAATTTTTAAAGTATTAAGTCATAATTTACTATTTGTTGAGTAAGTATAGACAATTCCATACTTACTGAAGAAAAATTTATTTCTTTGCTTATTAATTCGATTTAGGTGGGCTAGCACTTAGCAAAAAAAAGTGAAAGATTTATCAATAAATGTAATTGGCTGAGAAATTGTAATTTTAATATTCTAAAAAGAAAAAGATTTCTAAGATTATTTTTCAAGTTTTGCGCAGCAAGTCAAATATTATCTTTTGCAGAGTATCTCGAAATGTTAATATTCGTGCGAAAACTTTGACTGGTTTATTAATGCAAAAAACAGATACAAAAATTACTTCTTCTCAAAATCATTTTTTGCACAAAAATCAACACATTTTTTGGTACAGATATTGAGTTTATATAGACGTGGTGATATCAATAAGTTTCCAGACGTTTTTTGTACAGGCATTTAGAATTGTCGTAGACTCTTGAGAATTCAGTACGTTATTGCTATACATCTTATATCTCATAAGATGTATAGCAATAACGTACTGAATTCTCAAGAGTCTACGACAATTCTAAATGCCTGTACAAAAAACGTTTGAAAAAAAAACGACTGACCAATTTTTATGATTTCAGGTTCAAATGAACACCTACAGCAGGAATTGGAATACACCCTACTAAAGCCTGATTGTCACAGCTGGTGAATTTCAATAAAATTGTGTTTTAAACTTGGAAAAAATGATGCCACAGAAACGTATGGAATGCTTTAGACTGCTTTTCAACCATCTTGCGTGAATCGGGCATGAATCGAGCATCAGTTTTTGAATGGCATAAGAGATTCAAGGAAGGCAGGCAGTCTGTGAGGGATGATTTAAGGAAGTCAGAACACCAGAGTTGATTGGCCAAAGGGTTCAGGTTAGGGTTACTATGTTGAGGTTTTAAGAGATTTCGTCGGAAGAGGCCAGCACTCTTCAAATCAGGTCAGTGGAATTTCCACCAGGACAATGCACCAGTCCACAACTCCATCCTTGTCACAGACTATTTGACCAAGATGGGCATCACCGTCCCTATAATCCAGACCTTTCTCCCTGTATCTTTTGCTTATTCCCTAAGCTCACATGGTGTCGTTATGAGATCATTTATGAGAAAAAGAGGCTATGACGAAGGTCATTGACACGCTCACACAAGAGGACTTCCATGGAGCCTTCCAGAAGTTGTTGGAACGGTAGAACAAGTGCATTGCTGCCGAAGGAGATTACCTCGAAGGGGACTAGAGTTTCATGTGTGTACTATCAATAAAAGTGTCCATACGAAAAAAGTCTGGAAACTTATTTAATGACCCTCGTATATATTCATAAACTCGACCCTCTCTTTTGCTTTACCCTCTGTTCATTTTGGGTAATAAAAAAGTGCCAGATGTGTGTTATCAACATTCTCCGTTATGCAGTAATTGTATCAATACGAGTTAAAATGACATTTCTAAAAATGATAATTCTACGAGGTAAACCAAAAAATCAAATTACCAATCTACTATCAAATTTTTACCCTCCTTGAAAAATAGATAAATTGATATTTACCAGAGATATACCGTTAAGTTAGAAGAGGTGATATTATTTCGTTTGAGGCATATCAACCCTTGATGGTAATTTAATGCCAATATTATTTATATATATATATATATATATATATATATATATATATATTGCATTTGTGAGTGAACAGTTTCTAGTTGTCTAAATATCTGAGACGAAGGTTGATGATTTTTATCATCAAGAGTTTTTGGACGATTGTCTTCATCTTTGTAATTATTTCTGCAACGTTTCGACCGATATGTCCTCCGGCCTTCTTCAAGTGTTTGTTGTCTAAATTTCTGAGACGAAGCTTGATGATTTTTATCATTAAGAGTTTTCGGACGATTGTCTTCATCTTTATTATTATTTCCACAACGTTTCGGCCGATATGTTCTCCGACCTTCTTCAGGTGTTGTCTAAATTTCGGAGACGAAGCTTGATGATTTTTATCATTAAGAGTTTTCGGACGATTGTCTTCATCTTTATTATTATTTCCATAACATTTCGGCCGATATGTGTCCTCCGGCCTTCTTCAGGTGTTTGTCGAACTCGGGAACCTACACGGAACTTTGAACTACGTCCTTTATTGAATCCACCAGGGTCGCCTGTTCTAATTCCGTTAGCCATAACCGGGTACAAGTATTAAGTATTCCTCTATTTTTACTCGCCTATAGTCAGGATTGAACCTGCAACCTCCAGATGATTGTCTCTTTAGAAGCTTAGGGAACCAACCCCTATAGGCTGGAGGACATATCGGCCGAAACGTTGTGAAAATAACAATAAAGATGAAGACAATAGTCCGAAAACACTTAATGATAAAAAACAGTTTGTAGGTAACATTATTTTTAAACGAGTCAGAGCTTTTTTCTTTGAACACATTTCTATGGTTTTAGGTATTACTATCTATTGTTTGCACACAGTTAAAGAGCAAAACAATTCTATTTCACCCATAGATTTAACCCTAACAGGTAGTACCACTTCAGGTCAGTGTGGGCTCGGGAGTAATGGCAACGAAGGGATACTCCACGTTCCCTAAAGATCCAGGATTTGAGCTTCACCATTAGATACACTAATTGGGGAAGAGAGATCTTACCCCTCTGCAGAGATACAGTCGGCGTATTCTCGAGCCCTAGATAATATATTGTTGGGTATCACCTACCTTTTCAGCATAATGAGCTGTTCCATCTGCCATGTATGGCAGTAGCGGAGATCAGTCGGGAATAAGCCTACAAGTCAGACCAGAAGAGCCGTTCCTATTGTTGAAGTATATCATTACTCTATCACTAATCCTATGTTCTTATTACTAACAGTCTCCCTTTCTTGTAAATACTCTTTCCTGTAAATATAACTATTTTCCTCACATATCGTGGTTTGTCTTATTATTATTACTACTTGTGTTCACTAACCAGAACACAACATATATATATATAAATACATATATATATATATACTTTTTTTATCTATAAGATCTGAAGAAGTCCTGTTAATTTTTTTTCGTGTTTTTGAAAATTTCAAAAATGCGGAACAGGATGGAAATAAATTTATAATCCTATGTGACCGGTTTTATTGTTTTTCTTAAAGAATTTATTGCTCTGTATTATTGTTACATTGAGCTCTTTACCAGGAAAATTTAAATTTTCACTCATGAATAATTTCTTGTCCTGATGGAATTACTCCCAACTCCGCTTTAACTGGACCAAAGAATACTATATATACACACACACACACACCAATATATATATATATATATATATATATATATATATATATATATAAGAAAAAGAAGAAAACATAAAATTGAATATACGAAGCAAATAAATCAATATAAGAAGAAAATCAAATATATAGTCAATGCATTCCTGGTCCTGCCGACAGGGCTATAAATCGACTTGCTCTTGCATCATGGGATTAATTGACCATACTTTTCTTGTGTCTCAGAGAGCTTAAAATTATATTGTTAAAGAGCTGCAAGATAACAAAATAAGATCGGTACTAGGTATCGTAAAGTCAAAGTGACGTCAATATTCGACAGGCGAAGGTGTGGACAGTTATCGATAGGTTATCGATCACATAGAAGTCTGATCTATCCGATATAATACTCGATGAATACACCATATGGGTGCTGACAAAACGCATAGAGCAAAAAACTATACGGGAGCTGCACAAGAAGTCTACGAGTTATATGAAGCATATACTTGAAGCAACACCCACGAAACAACATCAGTACAGCCACTTACCTCCCATCTCGGGGAGTGTCCTCGTGGTGTAATGGTTAAAGCGATGAACTGCGGAATCGTAGTACGCGAGTTCGTACTCCAGTCGCGCTATTACGTTCACTTTCGGGCAAATACCCTTGGGAAAGGTATGAACCCCCTTTTTCTCCCTTCAGCTATGGATAAATAGTAGGACGGACTAGGTTCTTCAGCCTTGGTGAGGCAACTAGTCTAGGAGAAGGAAAAACTCTGAATTCAAACCTGTTAAACTCCGCTTAAAAATTGACCTTGTGTCATATCCTGCCCGAGCGGAGGGGTTGGTAAATAGTACCTCCCATCTCGAAAACCCAGAAAAACGAACAAGATATGCGGGACACTGCTAGAGAAGCAAGGACGAACTCATAAGTAACATTCTCCTGTGAACCCCTTCATATGGACGTACCAATGTCGGCCGACCAGCATGAATTTACCAACCATAAATTTATGCAGACACAGAATGCAGCTTCGAAGAGTTGCCGGGAGCGATGGACGATAGGGTCGATAGGAACAGATAGATAGATAGATAGATAGATAGTCAGGGAAATCTGTGTTAACAGCGTGACTTGATGATGACGTTAAATTTCACATCGGCATTTAGTCAAAAGTTTGGATTTTTATTCAAATGTAACTTTTTATTAGGAAATCTAGGCTTATTAATCATCTCTGTGCATATATTTTTGGCATTTCTAAAAAACTTACCACAAAATACTAACGGAGGATAATCATCCCCCAACTTACCTTTCTTCTCCACTTTAAGCCGAAGTGTTTAACATGGTGAACCCTATAGCGAGTTCAAATCGCAGATACACAATTACAATGTGCGTAAATGCATTTTTTCTTCTAGGATAGATTTTTTATAATTTCCTTTAGCTATTCGTTAGAAACCAACAAGAACGAAGGTCGGCTATGTAAGCGTAATAGGATGAATACGGGGGTTTTGCGATCGAATCAATGTTGGTGTGGGTAATACGATGATGCTAAAATGTGTCTAGAAGCATTCACAACATTATTATTCTTATTCCTCAAACCTGAAAACTCGAGACCAATAGACTCCAAGCAATCCGCATGCTTTTCTATTGATTGCTGTGTAGGCCAGAATAATATCGATTAGTCATGTCTCACCATTCACTGGTGTCGCTTTATGAAAACTAACAACTAGAGAGTAAAATCTTCATACTGCTACCGAATGCTGAATGCTAGATTTGCACACACCACAGGCGGAATATTGCCTCCACTGGATCGACAGAAATAACTCTCCTCTATCCAATTTAAATCCCAAAGCAAATTTAAATTTGATTTTCGGTTCTTTGTAAACATTAGTCTCCATTATCCAAAACCTTTTTTTTAAATCATGAAATCATTATAAGTACCAGGAAAAACGCGCTGACTCAGAATTATTCGTTCGAATTGTTTTATATAAATGTGGTAATAATTTTGATGAGATGTCTGACTTAAAAAGACGACTAAATGATTTTAAGGACTTGTTAAAGGAATTTTATTGTGAAATAATTTTCAATATATATTATAATAAAAATCATTTACCGTATATATCATTAGTAAAAATCATTTCCAATGTATTTTTATAATAAAAACCATTTCCAATGCATTTTTAAAATAAAAACCATTTAGAATGCATTTTTACAGTAAAAATAATTTCCAATGCATTTTTATAGTAAAAATCATTTCCAATGCATTTTTATAGTAAAAATCATTTCCAATACATTTTTATAATAAAAATCATTTCTAATGCATTTTTATAGTAAAAATCATTTCCAATACATTTTTATAGTAAAAATCATTTCCAATACATTTTTATAGTAAAAATCATTTCTAATGCATTTTTATAGTAAAAATCATTTCCAATACATTTTTATAGTAAAAATCATTTCCAGTGCATTTTTATAGTCAAAATCATTTCTAATGCATTTTTATAGTAAAAATCATTTCCAATACATTTTTATAGTAAAAATCATTTCTAATGCATTTTTATAGTAAAAATCATTTCCAATACATTTTTATAATAAAAATCATTTCCAATGCATTTTTATAGTAAAAATCATTTCCAATACATTTTTATAGTAAAAATCATTTCCAGTGCATTTTTATAGTCAAAATCATTTCCAACGCATTTTATAGTAAAAATCATCTCTAATGCATTTTTATAGTAAAAATCATTTCCAATGCATTTTTATAGTAAAAATCATTTCCAATGAATTCTTATAGTAAAGATCATTTCCAATACATTTTTATAGTAAAAATCATTTCCAATGCATTTTTATAGTAAAAATCATTTCCAATGCATTTTTATAGTAAAAATCATTTCCAATGAATTTTTATAGTAAAAATCATTTCCAATACATTTTTATAGTAAAAATCATTTCCAATGCATTTTATAGTAAAAATCATTTCCAATGAATTTTTATAGTAAAGATCATTTCCAATACATTTTTATAGTAAAAATTATTTCCAATGCATTTTTATAGTAAAAATTATTTCCAGTGCATTTTTATAGTAAAAATCATTTCCAATGCATTTTTATAATAAAGATCATTTCAAATACATTTTTATAATAAAAATCATTTCCAATGCATTTTTATAGTAAAAATCATTTCCAATGCATTTTATAGTCAAAATCATTTCCAATGCATTTTTATAGTAAAAATCATCTCAATTCATTTTTATAATAAAAATAATTTATCATGCGTTTTTATGGTAAAAATCATTTCCAATGCATTTTTAAAGAAAAATCATTTCCAGTTCAATTTTATAGTAAAATCATTCCCCTCGTCTATATTAATTATTTGTTAGCACACAGTTGAATAGTTTCAAATATTCAAATCTAACACTTGTAATTCTATTTAATATTAATCATTTCTTTGCACACATTTAAATGGTTTGATGTATTCCTAAACAACAAATAATTCTATTTCATATTAACTTTTCGTTTGTACCCAAGTAAATGGTTGCAAGTATTCCTATCAAACATTAATAATTCTGTTTAATATTAATTGTTTGTCTATACATGGTTACAAGTGTTGATATTTAACTTCAGTTATTCTATCAAGAAATTCATTTGTAATGAAATTTGCACTTAGTTGTTTGTTTGTCTCAGTTTTATGTCATACGAGGTGCATACGATAAGTTTCCAGACTTTTTTCGTATGGGCACTTTTATTGATAGTACACACATGAAACTATAGTCCCCTTCGAAGTACTCTCCTCCACCTGCAACTTCTGGAAGGTCCCATGGAAGTCCTCTTGTGTGAACGTGTCATTGACCATCGTCACAGCCTCTTTCATCTCCTCAATTGTCTCATAACGACAGCCTCTGAGCTAAGAGAATAAGCAAAAGTTACAGGGAGCAAGCTCTAGACTATAGGGACGGTGTGTTGTGGACTGGTGTATTGTCCTGGTGGAAAAGCCACTTATCCCAATTTAAAGGGTTTTTGACATTGAAACTGTACTTATGCTGAACTGAATTGTTTCAAATAGAACTGTTTTGACATTTAAACAAAACTATACTTATACCAAAATGAATTGTTTGAATAAACTGAATTCCTTGAAATAGAAATGTTTTTGACAATTAAACTGTGTACTTATGTTAAACTGAATTGTTTGAAATAGAAATGTTTATTTGTTTATAAATGGATTTGGCATTAAATAACCTACAAAGGTTGACATGAGGTGCATACGATAAGTTTCCAGACTTTTTTGTATGGGCATTAAAAATTGTCGTAGACTGACTGACCAATTTTTATGATTTCAGGTTCAAATCAACAGCTACAGCAGGAATTGGAATACACCCTACTAAAACCTGATTGTCACAGCTAGTGAATTTCAAAAATGCAATCTGACACTTTAGAAGAACGATATGCAATAAAATTGTGTTTTAAACTTGGAAAAAATGATGCCACAGAAACCTATCGAATGCTTCAGACTGCTTTTCGACCATCTTGCATGAATCGAGCATCAGTTTTTGAGTGGCATAAGAGATTCAAGGAAGGCAGGGAGTCTGTGAGGGATGATGAGAGGTGTGGGAGGAGTAAGGAAGTCAATACAAAAGAGTTGATTGGTCAAAGGGTTAGGGTTAGGGTTACTATGTTGAGGTTTTAATTGAGTTCAGGGGGGTATTCCTAGGGAGAGGCCGGCACTCTTCAAATCTGGTCAGTGGCATTTCCACCAGGACAATGCACCAGTCGACAACTCCATCCTTGTCACGGACTATTTGACCAAGATGGACATCAAGACAGTTCCTCAGCCTCCCTATAGTCGAGACTTTGCTCCCTGTGACTTTTGGTTATTCTCTAAGCTCAAAGGCTGTAGTTATGAGACAATTGAGGAGATGAAAGAGGCTGTGACGAAGGTCATTGACACGCTCACACAAGAGAACTTCCATGGGGCCTTCCTGAAGTTGTTGGAACGGTAGTACAAGTGTATTGGAGCCGAAGGAGATTACTTCGAAGGGGACTAGAGTTTCATGTGTGTACTATCCATAAAAGTGCCCATACGAAAAAAGTTTGGAAACTTATTGTGTGCCCCTCGTATATATATGAAAGTAGCAGAAAAAACATAATCCAAATAGGTGAATATATTATTTGGATTATGTTTTTCTACTACCTTCATACTGTCGGATTTTATCCATATTTACTTTCAATATATATATATATATATATATATATATATATATATGTGTGTGTGTGTGTGTGTGTGTGTGTGTGTGTGTGTGTGTATTTCAAGAAAAAAACAATATTCGTTCACAAAAATTCCAAAAGAATTTTAACAGGACTCTGATTAAGTTCTGTTAAGATTCTTTTGGAGTTTTTGATTCATATCAATGCTCTTAACAGAATGGAAATAAATCTATTATCCTAATGTGACTGAATATTGTTTTGTTTTTTTCTTGAAATAAAATTATTTGTTCTGTGAAATTATTTTCATTGAGCTCTTTACCAGGAATATTTAAATATTCGAAATTTGAATTATTTATTTATCCTGGCGGAATTGTTCCCTACTCAGGATTTACTGGATTGAAGAATAACTATATATATATATATATATGACTTGTAAACAAACATTTTGTTGGTGACATTATTTTCAAACGAACCAGAGCACATTTTTTTGCATTCAGTTAAATGGTTTCAAGTACTGCTATTTCAGACTAGTAATTTTATCAAAGATAGATTTTTTTTACCCATAGATAGGACCCTAAAAATCCAAACCCTTGAGGTCAGAGTGGACCTGGGAGCATGGCATTGAAGGGGTACTCCACATTTCCAAAGGCTGTAGTACTTGAGCCTTACCCTCAGATGTAGTTTAGTTCCTCAGCCTCCCTATAGTCGAGACTTTTCTCCCTGTGACTTTTGGTTATTCCCTCAGCTCAGAGGCTGTCGTTATGAGACAATTGAGGAGATGAAAGAGGCTGTGACGAAGGTCATTGACACGCTTACACAAGAGGGCTTCAATGGGACCTTCCAGAAGTTGTTGGAACGGTAGAACAAGTGCATTGCAGCCGGAGGAGATTACCTCGAAGGGGACTAGAGTGTGTACTATCAATAAAAGTGGCCATACGAAAAAAGTCTGGAAACTTATTTAATGATCCTCGTATATATATATATATATATATATATATATATATATAGGCAGCATTTCTTCGTTAATGCAAATTTCATTAAACATAATAGACATTTTATGCCTACATATTTTCTTTTGGATCCGTTCGAATTCCCGTATTGCTTTTATTGTATTCTGGGGGAATTGATTTATGTATTGTCCATAGTTGCATGTATCCCTAGTACTTTCTGCCCGACTTTGGGCCATCATCAGGGGAGGATCTACTACAAAAGTGATGTAACTTTTGTTTTAGCATATTACTACTGTGTAAGGGGGTCTTTGCCGTTGAAGGTTTTGGCGTTTGTTTTTGAATGTGATTCTATATTTAGTGCCAGTAGCTAAAGACATTTAAGTACATTAGCACTGGTTTGAAAATTAATTCTATTAAGTGTCGGCTGCAGGTTTCTGATA
>OY757942.1:4150566-4160566 GCA_963585895.1 Sepioteuthis lessoniana
GAAGAGAGTTATAAGCGACAAAGACCATCGCAAGAAAAAGAAAAAGAAGACGAAACAGATGTGGTACAAGAAGAAGAAGAAGAAGAAGAAGAAGAGTGATACCCGAAATAGACAATCACTAGAAGAAGAAGAAGAAGAAGAAGAAGAGCGGTACCCGAAAAAATGATCAAAAGAAGAAGAAGAAGAAGAAGAAGAAGAAGAAATGCAGTCCTTGACAAAGCGAAGAAGAAGAAGAGTAAAACCCGAAATAGACAATCGGAAGAAGAAGAAGTTCAAAAAGAAAAAGAAAAAGAGGATTAGCAGCAGTACCAGAAAAAAAAATCTGAAGAAGTGTGATACCCGACAAAGAGGATCACAAAAAGTAGAAAGTTAGCAGTACCCGACAAAGAATATCACAAGAAGAAGAAGAAGAAGAAGAAGCTGAAGAGCAGCAGTACCCGAGAAAAATAATCACTCTTCCTCTTCTTCTTCTTCTTCTTGGTACTCGAAAAAGATTATGAAAAGAAGAAGAAGAAGAAAAAGAAGAAGAAGAAGAAGAAGAGCAATACCTGACAAAAACAAGAAGAAGAAGAAGAAGAAATGCATTACCCGACAAAGGCGTTCACAAGAAGAAATAGACGAAAAAAGAAGAGGAAGAGAAAGAGGAGGAGGACAGAATGATTACCGAGCTTCTTCCGGTCTCCCTCGGCGTCTCCGAAAAGCAACAAGCTAAATGTACTGTCCACTATTAAAGTATTTGGTCTTTCAAAAAAAATTGTTATCAGTTTATAATCTCACCATTTGGCTAATTTTCCGTCAAATCATCTCAAGGAATCTTCCATAGCCACAATTAACGCCATGTGTGAAATAGACATATAATGTTCATAACAATAGAACATATAAAGAACATAGGAATCTCGAAATTCGAAAACACGTAACGACTTCTTGTTCAGGTATGAAACCTTTTTATTAACTTTGAGTTAAAGGTTTCGTCATAAGGAGGAGAGACACACTCTTCCTATGCCGTCTTATTCATTTGGCCCCCATCTCGAGCGGCCCCCCATAGGGCGCAAGTTCGCCTCGCGCCTGCGAGCTCCAAAAGTCGATCCTCCTCGTTTGGCGTCTAGTATTCAACTCTCCTAACTTTCTTCCAATTCTTCACAAACCTCTGCGCGCTTCCGGTGCATGACGTCACTCGCACTCCCTCACCCGTTTCGTCTCGGACTATTGTGACATTTCTGAGTGACACCTTCGTCTGATCTCGCGCGCTCCCGGGTTAACACCTGCATCAATGTTTGCACCTAACTAACCCATGTGCTGAGCCGAAAGGTTCTCAGCCTAACTAAACCCAAAGGCATGAACCGAAATCCCTTGGCCATTACGTTACAATTTTAACAGCATGGAAACATGAAAGAAATCAAATTTCAGTGCTTAATTTTTCTTTGTTTTTTTTTTCTTTTCTTTTTAGTATAGAAATTCCATTGAGTGAAAAATATTTCGGTTCATGCCTTTGGGTTTAGTTAGGCTGAGAACCTTGATGTCTCGTGAAAATCAATCAATCAATCAATTCGTCAATCAATGAATACCGCCCACACACACATACATAAGGTGTGACAAAGATGCCTCCCTAATTTTAAACTTTTACTTAAGCGTTGCAAGTGAATTTAGGCAAGTGTTAATGGTAGCTCCGTCTAATTAATGTCTATTTCTTTTTTTTTCAGTTTAGATCAATTACGATCATTGTTTGGACCGGTGCACACAGTGTATTTGCTGTTGAAAGAGTTTTAATTTTTTTTTTTTTTTTTTTTTTTTTTACGGCTGTGAAATTTGTAATTGATACATAGCGTGCTCACTTCATGTTTCGTTCGAATGATGCTGTTCTGGATACAACATTCTGCTATTTAATGCCTCCAGAGACATCATTCAAATATAACCGAAAAACTTTCTGTGCAACACTTGCATATTCACATACTATTAGGTTGTTTGGTTTCTTTGTTTAATGGCATATCAACCTCTGAAGGTTATTTAATGCCAAAGCTATTTTCCTAGAAGAACAGTCATCATCATCATATCGTGCTGGTAGCACGGATATCCCTGACCCTCTCTCGCCACTCCTCCCTATCGTTCATCGCCCTAGGCAGGTCTTCAGGAAAACACCCTGTATCCTCACATAGCTGCTGAATGTACGTTCGAGCTGGTCGCCCTGCTTTTGCGCGGCCATGTGTGGGGATCCATAAGAGTACATCTCTTATGAGTTCATCTCTGCTTCTCCAGCAGTGTCCTGCATGTCTGGTTCGTCTAACTTGAATAGTTTTCGTGATAGGGGGCAGGTGGCCGTACAGTTGGTGTCTTGTGGGGTGTTGCTGCCAGGACTTGTTCAGGATTGCACGCAGAGCTGGGAGGATAAGGGGCTTCATACCTTTCCCAAGGGTATTTGCCCGAAAGTGAACGTAATAGCGTGACTGGAGTACGAACTCACATACTATTAGTAACGTCTAGCACTAACTTTACTTCCACTAAGTATTATTTGTCATTAGTGACTCGGATGTTTTTTTATTCATGAGAAATAATTGCTTACATCAAAACCTTCCTCTGTGTCCAGTGTAAGTAGGTACATTGAATTTTGAAGCTCCATCTAAAAGAGTTTGTCTTTATATAGAGGACATTCAAACAATATTTCCAATTATCAGCATAGGTAATATTTTCTTGTTCAAAATGATAATATAAAAAGTGTTTGAGTAGACTGTATGATTCTCAGTAAAAACTAAAATCAATTACAGCCCAGTCAGCCAGTGCTGTGGAATACTACGACTGCATTTCTATAGAGTGGTAACAATTCCCTAACGAATGTCCTGGATTTAGCATTAAACCACCTGATTGCGAGGCTCCAGCCCTGGAGCTTTAGGGAATATGGAGTACCCCTTTATGGAAATTGCTCTGACCCAGAGTGGTAGTACCCATGAGTCATTTCGACAGTGTGCAAATAAATAACCTAAGTTAAATTGAATTGTTAGAAATAGAACACTTTAGCCATTTACGGTGTGCATCACTCCAAGCAATGATCGCAACATATCTAAGCTGAAAAAAATTAAAAGACATTAGCAAGATCGAGCTACCTTTACCACTTGCCTAAGTCTCCTTGCAACACAAATCTAAAGGTAAATCTAAAGGTAATTTTGTCACACCCTCAATAAAAATAAGTAAAAATAAAGTTGTCTCCCTTAGTCGAAGGTGACCCGAAGCTCCCTTTTCAATAGCTACTACATCGAAGTGTTGGGGAGGGCGCCACTCCATTCCCTGGATTGGTCTACTTTACCCTTGATCCGTACCTTATAATGCTGAGTGTTAATCAGGTAGACATTAAGAACCATTTTTTTTAGTCTTTTGTACGACTCGACCTGGGACTGAACCCCGGTCTCCCGGGCTATTGATGAACAAACATAACATTGTTGTACAACTATATTAAAATTCTAATAATGTACGTATACTATCGCCCATAAATGAATATACGCCTCGAATTCGATTTTCACTGGGTGCCCATGTAGCGTGCCTTTTGCCCCAACTAACCAAAAATTGATCAAATCACTAACCCAACCAATTTTTGAATACAAAGCTGATTCTCTCCAAAACCAAAGACCATAATTATTTCTTATGAAAAACAGTATTAAAACGGATATTATTAGGTATTTTTTAATACCAAACTCTATAAACAAAAATGTGAATGCGCCATGTATATATTCATGCATATTTTTTTTTTTTTTTCATAAGCAAGTACACCCATAAATGGGATCCGAACAGGTGCCACTACTTTGGGTCAGGGTGGAACTAGGAGTAATGGCAATGAACGTGTACAAGACACATCCCAGATGTCCATATTTGGAATCTCGCAATCAGATGCAGTTTATTATCATACACAGAGCACTTTTTGAAGGGGTTATACCTCTCTACGCAAGGGCGGGGGGGGCTACAGTCAACGTATTAAGCCCAACCGACAGTTTTATAGGGGGTTAAATATTTTCAGAAACGTTTTGAAAAAATGATTTAACACACGGTCTCTCTCTCTATATATATATATATATATTTAAATATATATATTCGTCCACAGATAGACTGTTTCGTTCTATCAGAACTCTTCAGTGTGGCTAGACACGCAGGACGCCCGAAGCCGGGATCGAAACCCATCCAACTTTACATTAGACTAAGTTTCAGACCTCTCGACCACCAAGCGGACCACGTTGGCTGTTGAAAAGGCTTGAGTCTTATCATAAAGCTCTAGAGCAGGCAACCTTTCTAGAAGTTAACTCCAAAATCAAAAAAACACATTACATATATATATATATATAAGTATGTGTATGTATGTTTGGATTGGGTTGGGTTGGTTTGGTTTTATGGCACATCAACCATAGTAGGTTAAATGCAAAAATAATCATATTTCAAGTAATTCCGCTTAGCATAAGTACACTGTTTAATTCTATTTGACTCATAGATAGGACTCTATCAGGTGTTACAAGAGTGGACCTGGGAGCGATGGCAATGAAGGGGTACTCCACATTCCCAAAGCTCCAACACTGGAGCCTTGTTTTCAGGTTTGGTTTGGTTTTATGGCACATCAAACATTGTAGGTTATTAATGCCAAATCCATTTTTATACATATAAACAGTTCTATTTCAAACAATTAAAATGGCTATCATCTGTCAATATGTGGTGGTCATTATATATATATATATATATGTGTGTGTGTGTGTGTGTGTGTATTACATAGAGGAATTATATATATATATATATATATATATATATATATATATATATATATATGTGTGTGTGTGTGTGTGTATTAGATAGAGGAATTATATTATAAATCGAATTAATTTTGGCTATGAAAGCAAGAACTCAGCGCGACATACGGAATACGTGGACAACTGTTTCGACCTTATGAGGTCTCATCAGCAGTATATACCGTAATCTCCATCGCTGAAGATCGAACCAAGGACCACAGAATACTGAGCTGAAACACTACCACTAATCAATTGGTCCACATCGCATACGCAAGTGATGCCAAATTAACCAGTCATAGCTAATGTTCGACCACTTAACTTATTGTGTCTTATACATACATCTGGACTCTTACCGAGGGCACGGTCACCTAGTCATGGTAATTCAATATATATATATATATATATATATATATTGTGTGCTTAACTAGCAAATCATTAGTTTGTATAGCCACATACATATACAACTGCATATTTGTATACGTATACGTATACAAATATATGCGGAACATAATCAAACATAATGACGAATTTCAATGAACGAACGAACACACTTCTTTATAAAAAATATATATCTCACACTTTATTCTTGAAAGGGTTGATGTTGGTTGGGTGTCAGAGATGAGCTGGAGACGGGGACAGACTGTTATTTTGACCCAAAGTTCTTCTTTCGACCATAGCAGCACATCTTCCTCATCTTGGCTGAGTTGCTCGACCGTAGGTCACTGAGGGCCCAAAACCCTCTCTCTGCCGCTGCTTCTAACTTCGGCATCTTGTCCCCAACTGACTCGAACCGCCCCGGGCACCTGGTTATATTATCATATCATATTTACCAACCCCTCCGCTAGGGCAGGATATGACACAAGGTCATTTTTTTCAGTTTAACAGGTTTGAATTCAGAGTTTTCCTTCTCCTAGACTAGTTGTCTCACCAAGTCTCTTACCCATACATAGCTGGATCTGAGAATAATCGGATTCATACCTTTCCCAAGGGTATTAGTGCTATGTGAAATGCAATCAGTCTCGTCCAGGATTTGAACTCGTATCGCCATGTCCATTTCCTGCGACGATAACCATTACACCACGAGCACCTCCTCAAACCTGGGGCACCTGGTTATATTATTGTCTAACGTCCACTTGCTTCTGCTGTTCTTCCGCTTTTTTGCACAGGTGAATCTTTTGACTGACGGCTCGGTCGAGGGTCAATATATAACAATTATTTAAGCATTTTTTAGTGAAGACTGCGGAGCATTTGGTAGAGGCCATGGTTAAGTGAAGATGTTCAAGTCTTATGTCTGGGTCGAAGTGGTGAAGAAAATACCCCATACTAGCCCAAGCTTTCTTCACCATCTCGAACTGGACAAAAGGAAAATAATAAGAATACTTGACCATCTTCACTTATAGATCCAGCCTAACATGCTTAAAACGTGTAAGTACCATATACGTGTAAATGTTACATAGCTTTTGCAATATACACACCCCTGATGATGGCCCAAGATCGGACAGAGACTACTAAGGAACCAATTAATTATGAGAGGTTTATTAACCGATTCCCGCCGGACACCATGAAATTGACGCTGCCACTTAAAAGGATTAACACAAAAATGTGTAGACAAAGGACGTCTATATTGTTTAATCAATATATATATATATATATATATATATATATATATATATATATATTTAATACCATGGAATTAAGTCTGCAACCCCTGGGTTTGATGGAGTTTTTACAAAACAACGATCATCAGGCGGGGTTTTTTTTTTCATTTTTTTTCATTTTGTTAACTGCCTGATGATTGTTGCTTTGTAAAAACCCCAAGAAAACCCAGGGGTCACAGACAAAATTCCATGGCATTAAATTTATAAATCTAATATATATTTATTTATTATTATTAAATTATATAATAGCTCTATTATAGATATTGAGCACTCATCATCTTACAGAGGCGATGAACGATAGGGAGAAGTGGCGAGAGAAGGTCAGGGATATCCGTGCCGGCGGCACGACATTATGATGATGATGATATATATATATCTTCGAAACTTCCATGGCATTAAGGATATAAATCTAATATATATATATTTCTTCTTCTTCTTCTTCTTCTTCTTCTTCTTCTTGTCATTACTATTATTATAATTATTATTACAGCTCTATCCTAGATTTTGAGCACTTACCATAATATATTGCACTTGGTTCGCCACAAACTCACAAAGTGATTTAGTGACAACCAACACTGGTATAATATATATATATATATATATATATATATATATATATAAGGGTCGTCTGAAACTTTCATAGATCAAGATACATTAATGGAATGTGACCAAATAAGGTTGATTTTTAAACAGACGTGCTGCAATGCTTGTATCTCATTGGTTGGAAAAACTTTTCAGTCAATGAAAATTTCAGTCCACTCTCGTGTATATATATATATATATATATATATGTGTATATATATATATATATATATGTATATACTTGAGTGTCTTTGAGCGAGGACGTGCTGCGATTTACCCATCATTCTATCTTTCCAGCAATCTACTTCATTGTATAAATTCCTATCTTTTATTGGCTTTTATATAAATCCAATTTGGCTTGGAGTCAAAAGCCATAACCGTTCGACCATCCTATGGATTCATATTCGTTTTACCTTGAAAAGAAGCGCCAATTTTTCTACCCAGTAGAAAACAGAAATGAATCTTCGCTTCAATGAAGAAGGGAACAAGAAATTTCTCTAATGAACACAACCCATCTTTTCACGTTTAATTTCTTCACTCGTGTGTGCCATCCACTTGGTGCTATCTTTCATCAAATAATGAAAGCATATGGGTAAGATGAATAAAGTAAAGATGAATTTTTGAACTTCATTGATGGGGTAGATCAGGGATGTGGCATTGTTCACTGTGGAACACAAGTACTTAGGCGACTGACCTCTGATAAGTGATAGTCATCTTGGGGTAGGAAATGACAAAAAGTGTCTTTCTACGAAACTTTATTGTAATTCTGCGGCGATTGGGAGATACAGATCGTAGCTCTCGAAGCCAATAGTCGGAACCAGTTTTTGTATATATATATATATATATATATATAATTATGAATCGATATATTAAGTTACCATGACAAGAAAATCCGGCACTCACCTACACGTGACATACAGAGCACTGAACAGCTGTTTCGACCTTATTAGGTCTCATCAGCAGTGCACGCTGTGACCTCCACCACTGGAGATCGAACCAACAACCACAGTATGTACAAGCCGAAACTCTACCACTAGGCAACTGGTTCATGCCACGTATAACTGATACCGAATTAACAAGTTATGGTAAATTGCGTGACCACTTGACCAAATGTCTTTTTTTTTATAGATACGTATTCCCTACAGCGGACACGGCCATCTCCAGGGCTACGTCTTCCTAAGTCGGGGTTACGAGTCCTCGTAACATAAGCCACATGGGCGGGAAATATAATTATAATTATGAATCAAGGAATTGATATATTAAGTTAGGAATTACCATGACAAGGAATTACAATGACATATATATATATATATATATATATTCGTGAAATTTGAGTAGCTCATTTGGTTTTGTATATTTGTTTGATGGCATATCAACTTGTATGGCTAGTGGTTGGAAAACTTTTTGGATATTACGATATGTAAAGAGAAAATTGATAAACAAGGTAATTCAATGTGGAAGAAAATAGGTCGAAGCTATAACGTTTCGGTTCTAATGAACCATCATCAGGGCTAAGAAGGATGATATCTACTGATATTGAATCACTGATGGATGTTTCATAAAATACATAAACAAGGAGAAAATATTGTATATACAGAGAAAGGGGTAGCTGTTTAATTATTAAATCAGCGTTCTGTTCATCACAAAAGAATTTGAATCAAAAGAAGAAAGGAGGAGGAAGAAGAAGGAGGAGGAAGGGAGGAATAGAAAAGAAAAGAAACAGAAAAATGAGAGATGCTGTGAGCCAGGGACTATAGGGAAACTGTAATATGTGTGGAAAATAATTAATCAAAGATGGAATATTTTATAGTTATTTAAAAAAGGTTTTCCCAAGTTCGGGTATATATTGTATTAGCCGGATCTTCTGTTGGAAGAATGATAATGTGAGATTGCACAGGCTTCGAAAATTCGTTCTAATCTTTCGTTGTGGATGTGTTACATACCCATAATATACAGATGTGTGAAATAGAAATGGGGAATCTAAAAACACAAAACTTTACGAAATTGGTTCAGGTACGAAACTTTTATTCACCTTTTTGAGTTAAAAGGTTTTTCGACATGAGGAGAAAGAGACACAATCTTTCTATGCTGACTGCTTTTACATCGTCAGCTCTCAACCCAACCAACGCGCGGCGCCCGTAGTGCACTAAGTCTTTTGGCCTCGCCCAGCTCTAAAAGTCAACCTTCTTCTTCCGAGGCGGGAACTCAAGTCACTGCTTTTTCTCAAATCTCAGCCCACGCTTCCGGTGCATGACGTCACCCAAATACCCTGGTCTCAATTCCTATCTGAGATTTTTTATTTTGGCATCTTTGAATGATACATCCTCTCCACACGCGCGTGAACACCTGCGTTAATGTTGTACCTAACTAACCCATGCGCTAAGCGAAAGGTTCTCAGCCTAACTAAACCAAAAGCAAGATATATAAAACGAAATCCCTCCGCCATTATATTACAGATGTAGACTAGCATATTTGCAGTATTGCAATCTGACTTAAAAATGTGTTGAAGAAGTGTATTGTTAAGATTACTTACCCTGATGTCTCTTTTATGTTGGTTCAAACGTTTGTGAATGTTCCTGGACGTTTCGCCAATATATTCTAATGTACAATTTTTGCTTGGCCATATGAGGGGGTCCATAGGAGTACATCACTTATGAGCTCGTCTCTTCTTCTCCAGCAGTGTCCTGCATGTCTGGTTCGTCTAGCTTGGATGGTTTTCGTGATGGGAGGCAGGTGGCCGTATAGTTGGTGTCTTGTGGGTTGTTGCCGCCAGGACTTGTTCAATATTGCTCGCAGCATTCTTGTGTAATTGTCGTCTAGCTTCTTTTCCAGCCGTTTAGTTAGCGTTCAAGTAGTGCATCCATATAGCAGTATCGACACGACCGCTGTCTGGAAGACACTGCATTTCATTTTATCGGTCAGGTCTGATTTCCATATGATCGAAAGTCTATCGATAGCTGTCCATGCCTTCGTTAGCCGCGTGTCGATGTCTTTTTCGGTTGATGA
>OY757942.1:4170566-4210566 GCA_963585895.1 Sepioteuthis lessoniana
GACCAAAATGGGCATCAAGACAGTTTTTCACCCTCCCTATAGTCCAGACCTTGCTCCTTGTGACCTTTGCTTATTCCCTAAGCTCACAGGGTGTCGTTATGAGACCATTTATGAGAGAATGAGGCTGTGATGAAGGTCATTGACACGCTGACACAAGAGGACTTCCATGGGGCCTTGCCGAAGTTGTTGGAAAGGTACAACAAGTGCATTGCAGTTGGAGGGGATTACTTGGAAGGGGACTAGAGTTTCATGTGTGTATTATCAATAAAAGTGCCCATACAAAAAAAGTCTGGAAACTTATTTAATGATCCTCGTATATATATATATATATATTCTGAAAATATTTGTCCTTAAATAACCCACAAGGGTTGATATGCCATTAAACATCCACCAACATTCATATCACATTTTCATGATGTCTATTTATATTCTTCTTTCCATATTTGTCACCATCTTTTTTCCATATTTTTAGTTTGTTCGCTTTTTTGCTGTGTTTTTTTTTTTTTTTTTTGCATTTTTTATACTAGATTCCTTATTCCTTGAATTTTTTTTTTCCATAAGCAAAATATGATTTTTATTAAAAGATGAGACAGTTCTGGCGAATGGAGCGCCAACTCGTACATTCCATTCTTTTCTTCACCATTTTATCGGATTAGAAACACCTAACACTGTCATGTCATTCTGTCACGTTCAATTCCATTTCTCTCTTAATGATTTATTGAATAAGATTCTATTTTCTTGACTCATTTCACTTGCCTTTTGCCGATGAGATTGTTATTGCTTATATATATATATATATATATATATATATATATATATATATATATATATATAAAACTTAATTTATTTTCCTTAACTTGATGAAATTGTTATATATTTGTATATGGGTGTATATATATATATATATGTTACTTTTTCTATATATTCTTATATATTGATAGCCATACATCTAGCTCTGTCTTAGAATTATTTAAAACTTCTCATCTATTCTATATATGAATTATTCCATAAAAGTCATTCTTGAATTTTAACATATATGAGTGATATATATATATATATATATATATATATATATATATATATATATATATATATATATATATATATATGAAGATCTTATGGTACGTACAGAATTGAAATACTGTTTTAAAAAGCGAGTGTATGGTATTAAAAACATTTTTTAAATCATAAAACGAACTAAACTCCTAAAAAAGGGGACCCTTTTTTCGGTCACTTCTCTTCAGAGTATTGTCAGTGACAATCAATTTTGTACTTGAAGAAGTAAGCATTGGCTTGTAACCAAACGAAAATCCAGAAGGGGTGAAGAAAAACATATTGAAAAAAATGTATATTACTGTAAGCTAGCACGCTTACTTCCTCTGATAAAAAATTGATTGTCCCTGACAATTCTCTGAAGAGAAATGTCCGAAAGAAAGGGACCCCTTTTTATAATTTTTAAAACGTTCTTAATACCATGCAATCACTTTTTAAAGCAATATATATATATATATATATATATATGTGTGTGTGTGTGTGTGTGTGTGTGTGTGTGTGTGTGTATACCTATATATATATATATATATATATAGAAAACTAAATTTAATTTCCTTAACTTGATGAAATTGTTATATATTTGTATATGGGTGTGTGTGTGTGTATATATATATATATATATATATATATAAGTAATGGCAATTTCATCAGCAAAAGGAATGTGAAGTTTGGTTTCTTTATTTAATGGCATATCAACCTTTGTAGGTTATTTTATATATATATATATATATATACCCGGCTACGTGTGATTGCGGCAAAAACTCAACAGAAAAAAAGGAGAGAAAAAATATATGTATACAGGCTCACATATATATATGAATATATATATGTGTGTGTGTGTGTGTGTGTGTGTGTGTGTGTGTGTGTGTGTTAAACATTTTATTTTGCTTAACATAATGAAAATGTTAATACTAATACATGTATATGTATATGTATTTGTGAGTGTGTGTCTGTGTTTGTCTGTTGGGCAGTAGTTTTTCATTTAAGCATGATTGGTTAAATAATAAAGGCCCATTCAGTCTATATAATTTTATTAAGATCTTTTGAGTTTCCTGAAGACATGGTTTCAGGTTGGAATTGGTTGATGAATTTACCAAAATTGTCCCGAGCGCTTTCAGACCTTTCATAGGCCATCATCAAGGGTTGCTTGCATGTGTAAAGAGTTTTTTTTAAGATTTTTTTGAGTTTTTTTTTTAGGTTTTTTATAACATAACAAAATTACGCAAACGCAAACTTGGATAAAACTGAGATGCTGATGAATTTAAAAAACACAACACTATCAACGGAAATAAAATATTATCAAGATATATCAAATATTTGAAAAAAACTATATATATATATATATATATATATATATATATATATATATATATATATATGTAATAATTTTCTTTATATATGACCTATTCTATAGTACTTTTGATGTGAATATATATATATATATATATTCCTGTAAGACACTTCATATTCATTTTGCCGATGAAATTGCTATTAATTATATATATATATGTATATATGAACACACACACTCACACACACACACACACACACACACACACACATATATATATATATATATATATATATATATATATATATATATATATATATATGTATATATATATCATTAAGAAAAAACAACGAAACCAATCACAAAGGATTATAAATTTATTTCCAAGAAATAAATTTATAATCCTTTGTGATTGGTTTCGTTGTTTTTTCTTAATGAAATTATTGCTCTGTATAATTGGTACATTGAGCTCTTTACCAGGAAGATTTAAATATTCATTCACGAATAATTTCTTGTCCTGATGGAATTACTCCTAACTCTGGTTTAACTGGACTAAGTATTCTATATATATTTATATATATATTAAACATTTTTTGGTTAACCCGATGAAAATATTATTACTAATACATGTATGTATATATATATATATGTGTGTGTGTGTGTGTGTGTGTGTCCAATCCATCCGTCAAGGACAGAATGTGAAACAAGATCAATTTTTTGCGGAGTAAACCTGATCAACAATCAGCGTTATCCTTTTTTAGAGTGTTTGCCATATTAAGGATAAAGAAACCAGTCTCCCTTACTATTTTCCTATTGTAGGGAGGGAAAACAGATGGATTCATACCTTTAAACCGAAGTGAATCGCAAACAGCCTCGTCCAGGACTTGAATTCGATTTACCACTTATATCACCTGGGTTTGCGTACGTGTAGATAGATAGATAGATAGATAGATAGATAGATAGATAGATAGATAGAAAAAGACGAAGAGAAAGAAAGCGAGGAAAGAGGGAGATTAGGGAAGGTGAATTTTTCTAATTTCTTTGTTTTAGAAAGTAAATCAAAAGATTTAAAATTCCTAAAGTTTTTTTTTTCTTGTTTTAGCTAAATGAAAAAGAGAAAAAAAGGGTCATTTACCATAAGATAGATAAAGACCATTGTAGACTCTTAACTTTTATCGTAAAAATAAAACCAATTAAAATCTTACATATGATTATAGATGATTTAAAATTATAAAAATTCATACTTTCTGTAATTAGAAATCTCTAAAGACAAACCAATGTGATCGTCATCTAAGAATAATTTGTCGGAAAATATCACTGTTTAATAAAACATATTCAAAAATATGAAATCTTTACCCCCCAAAAAAAGAGAAAACACACTCTATCAAAAATGCGTTATATAGATAGTCAATCCCAAACTGTACACTCAGAATGAAGATGAACGTCCAATGTAGTCGCAGCTATTGATTGATCTGGCATATATATATATATATATATTGTCATCTGTAGACAGACCTGTTTCGTTCTATTAGAACTCTTCAGAGTGGCTAGACATGGAAGATTCCCGAAGCTGGGATCGAAACCTGGCTGACTGAAACGCCAATCCAAGATTCTACCACTCAGCCACGAGGAAACCAGTACAAGCGAAGGAGATCTAAACGCTTATGTATCACATTTGTTTTTGTTTACATATATCCGCTTAACGGCAATCGAGAGCTCAATTCATTTGAAGAGCCTTGCATTACGCTAGTGGCAACCATTACTTCCCTCGCTGGAGAGCTCAACCGCACAGTGGTAGGGGAGCATATATAATTATTTTAATACCCCGTCCGGTGGCAAAAGCTGCTTGGTAGCGCCAGGAGTGGTAGTACCGCCTTGAGCTACCGAAACTGTGTTATCACCCCTGGTTGGTGGCTGATGAGGGCAGGGTATCGCACGTGCTTTCACACGTTGTATGATGAAAAAAAAATTGTAACGTTTCAACTGTTTGTTTCGGTTTTGCTTCTTTATTTGATGGGATATCAAACTTCCCGGGTTATTTAACGCCAAAAACATCCTTGTAAAAAAAAAATAGCGGCGGTATTACTTAACCCATATCATAAAACCCAACCAACCCAACTTATAAAACTGGTCTCCTTATTTCAGAAGCTTCTTACCTCGGTAGCATCATCTCATCAACTTAAAAACGTGTCAGCATACGTGGGTAAAGCATGGACTGTTATTAACAGGTTATTGATCATGTGGAGACCTTATCTCTCTGGTAAAATGAAAATATAATTATTCCAAGCAGTAGTCGTGTCAGTACTACGGTATGGTTGCACCACTTAGACGATAACGAAATGCTTGCAGGAAGAGCTAGATGGAACTACATAAAGATGCTGCCGGCTGTTTTCAACGAACCCTACAAAATAGCATCTGTACGGCCACTTACCTCCCATCTCACGAACGATCTAAGAAAGACTAGAAAAACATGAAGAACACTGTCGCGGAAAGCAAGGACGAACACACAAGCGACATTCTTAAATGGATCCCCTCACATAAACGTCACCAGTATTGGTCAACCAGTAAAAAAAAATCACATTCATCAGGTCTGTACGGATATTTGGTACCGTCTAGAGGACTTGACTAGAAACTTATGTGATTAGGACAGATGACGAATGAGTGAGACTCAAGAGAATGTGTGCAATTGGCACGCTTTGATGATGGTGATAATGACTTTCATGGGGGAGTGGTTATCAAACAAGCGAATTGTTACAAGTAGTTAAGTTCGATTGCCGCCAGGTATTTCTGACCTCCTGTCACAGCTTATTAAATAACTTGAAGATTTTCTCAGCATTTCATCTATTCGACTTTCCAAACTACAACAGGTTTTAAACAAAAAAAAAAAGATTTTAATCATTTCATGTATACAAAGAAAAACGCCTATTTTCTTTTTTTCTTAGCAATAGGGAAATGCACAAATTCAATGCTTACGGGCTTCCATACATGAAACTTGTTTCAATTGTGTGTTCAACGACATGGCTTTGTTAAGTATCTTTGTTTAATGTCTTTTCAACATTCGAGGGTCACTTAATTTGAAAAAAACAATATATATATATATATATATATATATATATATATATATATATATATATATATATAAGTATAATTTTTTTATATATATAACCTATTCTATAATACTTTTGATGTGAATATATATATATATATATATATATATATATATATATATATATATATATATATAAAAGTAATAATTTTTTATATATATATAACCTATTCTATAATACTTTTGATGTGAATATATATATATATATATATATATATATATATATATATATATATATAGTCCTGTAAAACACTTCGTATTCATTTTGCCGATGAAATTGCTATTAATTATATATATATATATATATATATATTGTCATCCACAGACAGACTGTTTCGTTCTATCAGAACTCTTCAGTGTGGCTAGACCCGCAGGACCACACACACACTCACACACACACACATATATATATATATATATATATATATATATATATATATATATATATATGTATATATATATATTAAACATTTTTTGGTTAACCCGATGAAAATATTATTACTAATACATGTATGTATATATATATATATATATATATATGTATATGTGTGTGTGTGTGTGTGTGTGTGTCCAATCCATCCGTCAAGGACAGAATGTGAAACAAGATCAATTTTTTGCGGAGTAAACCTGATCAACATTCAGCGTTTTCCTTTTTTTTAGAGTGTTTGCCATATCAAGGATAAAGAAACCAGTCTCCCTTACTATTTTCTATATTTTCCTCCTTTTAGAAAAACAGGAGAGGTACTATTTAACGCATGGCTGGGGGATGGGGATAAGTGGGTTCATACCTTTCCTAAGGGTATTAGTCCGAAAGTGAACGTAACAGTGCGGTTGGAGTTCGAACTCACTTTCAACGATGTCACAGTCCAGAACGTTAGCAACTAAGCCGTGGGGACAACCCCCAGCCCACCAAACGGTCATCAAAAAATGGAACCATTGACCTGAGTTAAAATTTTAGTGCCTTTATGAAAATTGCTGTCTTGTTAAAGAAATGAAGGAATCTAATTATAATCTGTTATTTGTCGAGGGGGATGATTTTTAAAAAGTGATATTCAGTGCGAACGTAACCCCACACTCTGCTCCCCTACAAATAATCATCCTTGCTGTAAATTCGACGAGAAAAAAAATTTCTCCTAATTTCTCTCTCTCTCTCTTTCTCTCTCTCTCTCTCTCTCATTTTTCTGCTTTTGGATTTAAACTAATCAGAACCTCAAACTAACCGTATTTTTTTTAAATTCGAAGAAATAATTTTACATTTTATTTGAGGGTTCACTTTCACATTCTAATTAAATGTAGAATGATCACCTATTTCCGAAAACAGTTAGCAATTGTAAGGGATATAAGCCGACAGGTCAAATTATTTTATTAACTTATAATTTTTAATTTAGTCTCACAGGGTGGATGGCTTTTTTAAGTATTAAGTTCCTGAAAATGGTGTAACATATTGACCCCGGCCTAGCAGTCAAAATAGGAAAACCCCTGTGTAAATAACAGGTGGATCCGGTCGAGGAATATCAGGATATAACCTTGACCGTGGACGGGTTGAATTGAGTGCGATTTGTGACGCCCACAAGAAGAAGGTGGATGTCGAACAATTATATAACCCGGGTGAAGACAAAAAGTCAGTCAGTTGGAGATCAGATCAGTTGGAGATAAGATGCGGTAGAGAAAACCAGCACCCAGCAGAGTGGGCCCTCAGGACCCCCGATTGAGCAGTTGAAGTTCAGATCAGTTGGAGATAAAATGCTGTAGAGAGAACCAGCACCCAGAGAGGCTGGGCCCCCAGCCTCCCGGTTGAGCAGCCCAGGACGAAAAGGAAAGAAACGCTGTTATGGCCATATGAGTGGGGGTCAATATGTTGCAGTTCTGTTCGGTCTCCAACTCCCTCTCACAGTAAAACTTTTAGTAACCCTTTCGAACAAAGTGAGAGGTATATTTTTCTAAAGGACTGTGTCGCTCGTCTTTATTGTGTCGTCGTTATGATTCTGCATGCATATGTGTTTGTATAGTTGGTCATGGCTATACAACAATGGTAACCATTCTACATTGAAATAGATGGTAAAAATGAACCCCCTAATAAAAACTATTTTTTCTTTTTGGCGAAAATTTTTTAAAAATAATAAATTTTTAAAAAAATAAAAGAATTATGGTGAGTTTAAGGGTCAAATTATTTCAAATAAAAAAAAATATTAATAATAATAATAAAATATTCCCAAGCAAATTTGACCAAGTAAACGAAGAATTTTTCTAATTTCTATTTATTTATTTTTATTTCTTTATTCCTATTTTTTTATTTTTTATTTATTTTAGAATGCACTAAAAGTCTCCTTCTCTTTCCCCTATAACAGAAAGAACCTTGTATTTTTTGTTTGGCGCGTAATTTAATTTGACTGTTAGAGTCACCGAATATTTTCACCCAATCATGATGATCTGTCCTATTCAGCCCGAACCATATTTCCTAGCAGCACCAAAAATTAAAGAAAGCCCGCGAAACTCTTTCTCCCTCAGAAATCGTCAATAAGAACAGACGTTTTATTGTCTGCTCTTGAATAGCGGCAGCAGCGTCAACTACTGAGGAGAGCAATCTAGTTTACGGATCCCCTTGGGTCTATTCTTCTAGACCAAGGGATCCTAGTTAAAAACAAATAAGATGATACACTCTAACAACTTCCTACCTTCTTTCCTTCCTACGAGACTCGCAGCATACCAGCGTAAACCCCTTACTACGTGCTGCCATTAAAACCTCCATTTAAAACCTAACGACGTCTTCGTTCTTCTCCACCACCTTTATTTTCCATCAACATTTAGCGAGGGGATAACAACCAACGTAATACCAACGCTACCAACGAAATACCAACGAAATACCAACGTTACTAACGTAATACCAACGCAACCAGTGTAATACCAACATAACCAACGCAAAACCAACTTAAACCCAAAAAAACTAATAATGATAATAATAATATCCCCATCACCTTACCCCACAAAAAATGAATTTCCTCTTTCTGACCCCAACTGCATCTGATAAAATTCAATTTCTTAAGAAAAGGAAAGTAGGGAGTACCAATTTATTGCCATTACTCCCAGGTCCACTCTGATACCAAATGGTAGTACCTGTAAGAGTCTATTAATGAATCAAATAGATTTGTTTAAAAGTATTTGTATTCGATAGAACCAAGTACCGAAGAAACATCTACACAAGTGTAAATATGAACGCAATTCCCTAACCTATAGGCATAAAATGAAACTATATGGGTTGATATGTCGTTAAAATCAATCCACCATTCAATTGCTTATTAGATAATTAGTGAAATTATTATAAAAGTCCAATATTTTTTTTTATTTTTCTTATGTTATTCGTAAACAACTTTTTACTCTCACAGTTTTTATAAAAATCTCCGCGTTCTTTTGAGTTTATTCAAAGAATTTTTATATCAAAGATTTTTTTTTTCAATCTTTCTTTTTACTAACAGTACAATGATTTTGACAATAAAATTTGGCTTGGGTTGTTTTTATTTGAATATCGATTTCTTGCAGAAAGTTTATATTCATACCTACATAACATAAATATTTTTCTGGATAAAGAAAAAAAAACGCGTTTCTCAGATTTGTACAAAGGTTTGGAAAACAATGATTTCAGTTTGATTTGATTTTTTTGCTAATGACACATCAACCTCCGCAGGTTACTTAATGCCAAAGCCATCCTTTTAAAAGAACAATTGTGGTACTATGTGTTCAGCAACTGGGCAACTCGGTCGGCTTGGGCATCTCTGCAGAGGGGTAACAATCTCCCAAAGAGTGTATTATGGTCCAGTCACGTCGGGCTGCAGAATACACCAACTGCATCTCTGCAGAGGGAGAAAACTCCCCCAACGAGTGTCCTGTAACCCAGTTGGCTAGGGCTGCAGAATACACCATCTGCATATCTGCAGATGGATAAGACTTCCCCAACGAGTATCCTGTAGCCCAGTTGGCTAGGGGTGTAGAATACACCAACTGCATCTCTGCAAAGGGATAAGACTTCCCCAACGAGTATCCTGTAGCCCAGTTGGCTAGGGCTGCAGAATACACCAACTGCATCTCTGCAGAGGGATAAGACTTCCCCAACGAGTATCCTGTAACCCAGTTGGCTAGGGCTGCAGAATACACCATCTGCATCTCTGCAGAGGGATAAGACTTCCCCAACGAGTATCCTGTAACCCAGTTGGCTAGGGCTGCAGAATACACCATCTGCATCTCTGCAGAGGGATAAGACTCCCCCAACGAGTATCCTGTAACCCAGTTGGCTAGGGCTGCAGAATACACCATCTGCATCTCTGCAGAGGGAGAAAACTCCCCCAACGAGTGTCCTGTAACCCAGTTGGCTAGGGCTGCAGAATACACCATCTGCATCTCTGCAGAGGGAGAAAACTCCCCCAACGAGTGTCCTGTAGCCCAGTTGGCTGGGGATGTACAATATACACCAACTGCATCCCTGCAGAGGGGTAAACTTTCCCCAAATGAGTGTCATGAATATAACACAAAACAATCTGATAGTCAGGCTCTAGTAATGCAGTTGCTTTGGGTAATATAAAGTACCCCTTCATCGAAATCGCTCTCTGGTTCACTCTGACCCGGAGTGGTAGCACCTTCTAGGGTCCTATCAATAGGTCAAATAAATCAGTTTGACATTCAAACTGAGTACAAACTAATGACTTATGCTGAATTGATTTGTTTAGAAATCATATATATCTAATATATACGTATAAACCGCATTTGGCATTAAATAGCCCATAATATTTTACATGCCATAAAACTAAACCAAATCCGACCACAGCAGTATTTAAACATCTTGTAAGAGTAATGATACGAAAGTGAATCGTAATAACACGACTGGAGTTCGAACTTGCGAACTATGCTGTTGCAGTCTTACACGTTAGCCACGACAAATGAAATGCCATATTGGGGTTAGTGAGTTCGAACTTACGAAGTTTGATAAACCATTCCACTAAAGAAGCAAAACGATTATCGACCATGTGGAAATCAGATTTCTCTGGAATAAAACGTGAATCCTTCCAAACTGCTGCGATGTCTGTACTACGGTATGGTTGCACCATCTGGACTCTGAGGAAGTGCTTGAAGATTAAGCTAGATAGGAACTACTCAGGCATACTGCATGTTGTTTTAAACAAACCCTGGAAGCAGCAGCTGTGCAGCCATTTACCTCATATTTCATAAATTATCCCAGTAAAATGGGCAAGATATGTTAGACATTGCAGAGGATGTAAGAACGATCTCACAAGTGGCGTTTTCCGATTGAGTCCTGCATATGAACGCAGTAGTGTTGACCAAACAGCAAAAACGTACATTGTCTGCTTTGGGCGGATATCGAATGACGTCCCCAATAGTGAGTGATGACCAATAGGGACGGATGGTGTGAGAGAGTCAGAAAAATATGTGCTCTTAGTACATCTTGATGATGATTTTTCATCTTTTTATGATACCATTTCCAATGAATTTCTATTATAAAAATCATTTCAAATGTATTTCTATAATAAAAATCATTTCAAATGTATTTCTATAATAAAAATCATTTCAAATGTATTTCTATAATAAAAATCATTTCAAATGCATTTTCATAATCCTTTACCGTGCATTTCTATTGTAAAAATACTTTCCAATGCATTTTATAGTGAAAATCAACTCTAAAGCATTTTTATAATAAAAATCATTTCCAATGAATTTTTATTTCTAATGAATCTTTAATATAAAAATCATTTCCAATGCATTTTTAAAATAAAAATCCTTTCCAGTGTATTTTTTATAATAAAAATGATTTTCAATGCTTTTTTATAGAAAAAATCAATCCCCATGCATTTTTATAGTAAAAATCATTTCCAATGCATTTTTATAATAAAAATCATTTTCAATGCATTTTTATAGTAAAAATCATTTCCAATGCATTTTTATAGGAAAAACCATTTCCAATGCATTTTTATAGTAAAAACCATTTCCAATGCATTTTTATAGTAAAAATCATTTCCAACGCATTTTTATAGTAAAAATCATTTCCAATGCATTTTTATAGTAAAAATCATTTCCAATGCATTTTTATAATAAAAACCATTTCCAATGCATTTTTATAGTAAAAACCATTTCCAATGCATTTTTATAGTAAAAATCATTTCCAACGCATTTTTATAGTAAAAATCATTTCCAATGCATTTTTATAGTAAAAACCATTTCCAATGCATTTTTAATGTAAAAATCATTTCCAATGCATTTTTAATGTAAAAATCATTTCCAATGCATTTTTATAGTAAAAATCATTTCCAATGCATTTTTATAGTAAAAATCATTTCCAATGCATTTTTATAGTAAAAATCATTTCCAATGCATTTTTATAGTAAAAACCATTTCCAACGCATTTTTATAATAAAAATCATTTCCAATGCATTTTTATAGTAAAAATCATTTCCAATGAATTTTTATAGTAAAAATCATTTCCAATGCATTTTTATAGTAAAAATCATTTCTAATGCATTTTTATTGTAAAAATCATTTCCAACGCATTTTTATAGTAAAATCCTTTTCAACTGAATTTAATTGTAAAATCTTTTTCAATGCATCTGTATTATAAATTTTGACAAGTTTCTTTATCTGTGGTTTTATAGATTGTTTTAGAATTGATTTTTATGAATATTTTGCGAGGGTTCGATAGGAATTGTGTGATTGACATGCGCACTGGATGGCGCAGAAATTCGCTGATTTTAATGTACTTGACTGGTGGGGTAATTTCCTTCAAAGGTGAATGTAATGTATTTGATAGTCTGACATGAAAACAGACTTGTGGACGATCAATAACCTGATGCTCTTAAAATTCAAGCGCCTTTAGAGACACAAAAGATGAACTATACATTTATAGCAGTAATTTCTGATCCTGTACACGCGATACACGTGTAAATATATTTACATATGATATTAATAAATTGATAGCGTTTTTGAGTCAGCTGATCAAACGTATTTATATAGAGCTACCAAAGTTATATTGCATTTTTATAGCGAAATGTTTTCCAATGCCATTTATTGTAAAATCATTTCTAATATATCTTTATTGTAAAAATTATTTCCCATTTATTTTTATAGAAAAACCATATCCAATGAATTTTGATGGTAAATCTATTTCCGGTGTATTTTTTTATTATTATAAAAGTCATTTCCAACGTAATTTTATTGTAAAAATCGTTTCAATGTTTTTTTTATAGCAAAAATTATTTTCACTATATTTTTATGATAAAAATCATTTTCAACATATTTCTATATTAAATATCATTTTTAATGCATTTTTATAGTAAAAATCATTTCCAATGAAATTTTATAATAAAAATCATTTCCAATGCATTTTTATAGTAAAAATCATTTCCAATGCATTTTTATAGTAAAAATCATTTCCAATGCATTTTTATAATAAAAATCATTTCCAATATATTTTTAATGTAAAAATTATTTCCAATGGATTTTTATAATAAAAATCATTTCCAATGCATTTTTATAGTAAAAATCATTTCCAATGCATTTTTATAATAAAAATCATTTCCAATGCATTTTATATTAAAAATCATTTCCAATGCATTTTTATAATAAAAATCATTTCCAATGCATTTTTATAGTAAAAATCATTTCCAATGCATTTTTACAGAAAAATCATTTCTAAAGCATTTCTATAAAAAATCATTTCCAATGCATTTCTATAAAAAAAAACATTTCCAATGAATTTTAATAATAAAAATCGAACCAAACCAAACTAAAATGCACTAGAAATAATTTTACTATAAAAATGCATTGCAACTAATTTTTATTATAAAACTACATTACTATAGTAAAATCATTTCCAATACATTCCAATTGGGAAAATTCATCTCAAAGCATTTTTATGCAGAAAATCATTTTTAATGTATTTTTTTTGTTTTTTAGTAAAATAATTTCCAATTTATTTTTATTATAGAATTAAACGTCATTAATTTCTAAAGTAAAATGATCTTCAGTATTTTTATAGTAAAATCATTTCTCGTGGTTTCAATAGTAGAATCATTTGCTTGTCCAGTCGGTTGGGGCTGACGAATACACCGACTGCACCTCTGCAGAGGCGTAAGACCCCCCCCCGCCAATGAGTGTCCTGGATATGACACTAAACAGTCTGATGGTAAGGTTCCAGTAATGTTGGGGCTTTGGGGAATACGGAGTACCCCTTCATTGCTATTGCTCTCAGGTCCACTCCGGCCATAAGTGGTAACACCTGATGAGGCCCTCTCTTTGGGTTAAATTGAACTAACGGCATACTTATGCTAGACTGAACTGTTTGACTAAACTGAATTGCTTGAAATAGAAATGTTTTTGACAATTAAACTGTACTTCCATTCAAACTGCATGCTTATGCTAAATTGAATCGTTTGAAATAGAACTGTTTTTGACATTGAAACTGAATTGTTTAACATAAAACTGCTTTGGCATTTAACTGTGTGTTAACAAAATCTGTACTTATACTAAACTGAATTAGCTGAATTAGAACTGCTTGACTAAACTGAATAGTTTGAAATAGAAAAATTTTGGACAATTAAACTGTGTACTCATGCCAAACTGAATTGTTTAAAATAGAGCTGATTATTTACATAAAAATGGATTTGGCGTTAAATAGCCTACAAATGTTGATATGCCATAAAACCCAACCCACCCGATTCATTCGATGATTTAAACTTCATGTGAATAAGTCAAAGGTTATTTGATGCCTGAAGGTTAGGGAATCTCCTTCCTTGTTAGTTTTATAATTACATTTTTTGTGTAGTTGTTTTTAAGAGTATTATGTTTTGCACTTCTCTGCCAACAGAAAATAGATGCCAGATCTCAGTTCAAGCCAAAAGCACTTTCTTTGGATTGCCACCATTTTGAATAGCCTCAAAACAAATATCTTTATGAAATTAAAATAATTTTTGCTATAAACCAATTCCAAACAATGTAGAGTTTTCATTTAGGGGAAAAATTTTAGAAACAACATTATTCCCCTTATTTATTGAATAGACTTATGACAGGCATGAACCTCCTTATTCCCTCAGCTATGGGAGGAATAGTATCAATGCTGTACTTCTGTAAGGGTAGCTTTGGCATTAAATAACCCATGAAAGCATATATGCCATTAAATATAGAAACCAAATTTCTCGTATGTGCACAAGAAAATATACAGTCGGCTCGTTCAAAATGTTCTAAGCCTCAGGAAAGAAGAGCCCTACCTAAAATCTTCTTATCATATTTACCCAACCCCTCCGCTCGGGCAGGATATGACACAGGGTAAATTTTTTAAGCGGAGTTTAACAGGTTTGAATTCAGAGTTTTCCTTCTCCTAGACTAGTTGCCTCACCAAGGCTGAAGAACCTAGTCTGCCCTACTATTTACCCATAGCTGGAGGGAGAATAATTGGATTCATACCTTTCCCAAGGGTATTAGTGCTATGTGAAATGCAATCAGACTCGTCCAGGATTTGAACTCGTGTCACCGTGTCCTACGACGATAACCATTACACCACGGGCACCAAAAATCTTCTTATAAAACTAAAAAAAAAAACCATCTGTATTAGCTTTTCTCGTTTTATAAGTGGTAGTGTGTTACCACCACAAAAAAAAGTTCAGTTATGCTTCGTCTTTCTTGGTAAGGCTTAGAACTTTTGAGAGCGACGCTCATACATAGAAAATATGAGATCTTATAATCCAAAAAATTAGCGAATTCCCTTTGAATGCTGAAATTGAGCTAAAACAAAGTGATTCGGTCTTCATGGGGGAAAAAATCATAAAACACAAAACAAGCAATTTCTGTTATCATTTACCAGAATTATCAAATGATCGGCTTCTTTTTATTCCATTCGTTTTCAAATTATTTCTGTTTACAAAAAGGGAAAGAAATTTGGGTTATTTGAATTTTGGCAATCAAATTAAGAACCAATACAGACTTCTTATTAGTAGAGAGCAAAGTTTAACAAAAGTAGAACTGGTTTGTTAACCCTTCTATGCCTATTTCAGTTGAATATCATAACTGTTCTTTACTTTCTTTTCGATTTTATTGTATTCAGGTTTCAGTTACCATTGGTTTTAACAGACAGATGATGATGGCCACTTCTTAACAGATAATATCGCCCAGATGGCTTGGGCTATCGAATACACCGACTGCACCTCTGCAGAGAGGTAAGACCCCCCCCCCCGCCAACGAGTATCCTGGATATGACATTAAACAATCTGATGACAGTAATGCTGGAGCTTTGGGGAATGTGGAGCACCCCTTTATTGCCATTGCTCTGGCCCGGAATGGTAGCACCAGATAGGGCCCTATCTATGGGTTAAATAGAGCTAACAGCATGCAAAATTGAATTGTTTGAAATAGAACTGTTTGACTAGACTGAACGAGTGACCTGGTTAGGATATTAAACAATTTAATGATGAGGCTCCAGTAATGCTAAATCTTTAGGGAATTTGGAGCACGCCTTCATTGGTCCACTCTGGCCTGAAGTGGTAGCACGTGATAGGGCCCTATCTATGGGTCAAATAGAATTAAAATGCGTACTAATGCTAAACTGAATTACTTGAAATAGAACTGTTTTTGACATTGAAAGTGCTGTTATGCTAAACTGAAATGTTTTAAATAGAACTGTTTTGACATCTAACTGTGAGTAAATAAATTCTATACTTATACTAAACTGAATTGGTTGAATTAGAACTGTTTGATTGAACCGATTAGCTTGAAATAGAAATATTTTTGACAATTAAACTATGTACTCATGCTAAAATGAATTGTTTTAAATAGAATTGTATACAAAAATGGATTTGGTATTAAATAGTCTGCAGAGGTTGATATGCCATAAAAACCCAAATAATTAACGAACGTAACAGATAATAGCCATCTTTATGGTCAAAATCACGACTCAAACATTTTGATTTATAGTGATGATGTCATATCTAAAATTAGTGATCTTTTATAAGCCAATGAGATCCGTGTATTTCAACACCGATAGAAAAGGATTGTGAAACACATATGTGACTGTGTTTAACAATCAACCTCATTTGGTCACAATCCATGAATGTATTCAGCTGAACTTTATATATATATATATATATATATATATATATTTACTAATATAATATCTACCAGCATTCATGGTACCAGAAAAAAAAAACGAAAAAAACCCCGCCAGGAACAAGAAATAAAAGTATCTCGAATCACCGCCCGGGGAAAAAAAAATATTAAAGGTCAAAAAGAAAGAAAAGGCCAACCTCGTCAGACCCCTTGAAAAAAATCAAGGGATACGCTGTCAGTTGGTCAAAAGAAAACTAAAACCTACCGCGAATCCTGCAATGCTACAATTACAAAAGTGCTCAACACAAGTGGAGCCAATTATAAAATTAACTTAAAACGCGAGTTGGAAATCTTCTACTAAATTTTCACCTAATCGGATCATCAGGAAGCCTAACTGTGTTAGTTTACTGTGTTAACTGTGTTTACTATGTTAACTGTGTTTACTGTGTTAACTGTGTTTACTGTGTTAGTTTACTGTGTTAACTCCAAGTTAGGCTTCCTGATGATCCGATAAGGTGAAACTTTAGTAGAAGATTTCCAACTCGTGATTTAAGTAAATTTTATATATATATATATATATATAAAATTAACTTAAATCGCGAGTCGGAAATCTACTAAAGTTTCACCCTAACGGATCATCAGGAAGTCTCCTGGCGGGATTTTTTTCTTTTTTTCCGGTAACCGTGAATGCTGGTAGATATTAGATTAGGAAATATATATATATATATATATAAGTAAAGTTGGCGACTGTAGTCGAGGGTGACTCGAAGACTTCCTTTTCAATAGCTACCTCGCCGAAGTGTAGGGAAGGCCGCTATTACTTTTCTTGGATTGTTCCACTTTACCCTTGCTACGTGCCTTACAATGCTGAGTGTTAAGTAAGGGTGCATTGGCGAACACTCCACCACTGGACCAATATATCAAAAACAAATAAAACTCATTGTCTACAACACTAAATTTTAACAGTCAACCCTCATTGTTAAAAATCACCCATTAATAATAAGAATACTTTGTAAATTAAAGAATTTATCAAATGACAATGATATACAGATATGTTGGATCCCAAGTCATACTGGCATAAGTGGAAATGACCAAGTGGATAAAGCTGCCAGGTCTACCATGAACCTAATCGCTGAAAATAAATTTAAAATAACATATACAGACTTTAAAATGAAAATAAATAAATGCATACTACACCAAAGACAACAACACTGGAACAATAATAAAAATAATGAATTATTAGAAATTAAACCCATACTGAGGGAATGGAATCAAAGCTTTAAAAAAAAACTGAAAAGAGGAGGTTACATTGTCCAGACTCCGGATAGGTCATACAAAGATAACACACTCTTATTTATTCGAAAGAAAACAGCAAGCAATGTGTTATGCATGCCAGACCGAATACACCATGAAGTACATTCTCATCGAATGTACTGACCTAGCCGATATAAGAAAAACCTTCTGCAGTGCAAAGAATATTAAGGAACTATTCTAAAACACGGAAATAAATAATGTGATATCATTTCTAAAAACAGCGAAGTTAAACACAAAAATCTAAAGAAATTTACAATAAGACCAAATTACTTCAATTAATCCTTTCTTTACTAGGTATATTCTAACAAACTGATCCCTTCCCCAACCTTATTAAACGTATTCTAAAGTTAATCATTAATTCCTAAGACCTGTCCTTTGAATTTCAGACTTGTTTTCCTTAACTTGCTTCGGCATTAAATGACCGATGACGTTGATATGCCGTAAAACAAAACAAACTCATTGTTAAGAATAGCACAAACTCCCACAAATCTTTCCTAAATCAAACTAACGTAGTGTATAAATTTACATGTCCTTTTCGAGTGTGTCTCTCAGAAAATAACATGACACCTAATACCTACATTGGTCATACAACAACCACACTCTCTCGTCGCCTTGCCCATCACCTCTTAGACATAAGAACAAATTAAGATGATATATATATATATATATATATATATATATATATATATATACAAATTAAGATGATATATATATATATATATATATCATCTTAATTTGTTCCTATCAACCGATATATATATATATATATATAATCTTAATTTGTTCCTATCAACCGATCTTTCAATTCAATTCTATACAGTTTTGTTTATATTTTTCTATTTTCTTTGATATTTTCTCCCCCATTTTTGTCGAGTTCACTTTGCTTTTATTTCTCTTAAAGATACATACTGTGTACATGTCAGATTTTAGAAGTACATGAATTTACTTTTTTCCCCTCAACGATTAACGCAATATCACTGTAATGTCATACACTTCTCAACTCTAAAGCCTTTGTAATCAAATAAATCACATCATTTTTTGGCTTTTTGTTTATTTGTTTTTCGTGTTTTTAGTTTGTTTGATTTTTGTTGTTGTTCTTCTTTTTTTTTTGTTCCTTTTTTTCTTTGTTCTTTTCGATAAGATCACTTTTATCAATTATTTTCATATTAACAATAATTACTGAGTCTTCAAGCATTTATTCTCTCTCACGACTCTATCTATCTATCTATCTATCTATCTCACCCCTCCCTTATTCAGCTTTTTGATCTGCTATCCTTTCTTCTCCCAACCCTCTCTCTTTATTTCTTTTTCACTAAAAAATTTTTTAACCCGATGTCCCTCTCGTCTCTCTTTCTTTCTTTCTCTCTCTCTCTCTCTCTCTCTCTCTCTCTTTTGTTTTCCCTCTCTTACTTCATTATTTTCATTCTCTTTTATTCTTTCTGATTCTACATTCATTTTTATTTCTTCTTACACCCTTTCTTTCTTTTTCTCTTTCTTTCTTTCTTTTCTCTTGCTGACTTTTTTCTTCTTTCTCCACTTTTTCTTTCATTCTTTCTTTTTTCTTTCTTTCTTTTCTCTTGCTGACTTTTTCTTCTTTCTCCACTCTTTCTTTCTTTCTTTCTTTCTTTCTTTCCTTCTTGATTCTCCACTATTTCTTTCTTTCTTTCTTTCTTTCTTGATTCTCCACTATTTCTTTCTTTCTTTCTTTCTTTCCTTCTTGATTCTCCACTATTTCTTTCTTTCTTTTTTCTTTCTTTCTTTCTTTTTCTCTTGCTGACTTTTTTCTTGTTTCTCCACTCTTTCTTTCTTTCTTTCTTTCTTTCTTCTTTCTTTCTTTCTTTCTTTCCTTCTTGATTCTCCACTATTTCTTTCTTTCTTTCTTTTTTCTTTCTTTCTTTTTCTCTTGCTGACTTTTTTTTTGTTTCTCCACTCTTTCTTTCTTTCTTTCTTTCTTTATTCTCCACTATTTCTTTCTTTCTTTTTTCTTTCTTTCTTTTCTCTTGCTGACTTTTTTCTTCTTTCTCCACTCATTCTTTCTTTCCTTTTTTTCTTTTCTTTCTTTCTTTCTTTCTTGATTCTCCACTATTTCTTTCTTTCTTTTCTTTCTTTCTTATCTCTTGCTGACTTTTTTCTTGTTTCTCCACTCTTTCTTTCTTTCTTTCTTTCTTTCTTTCCTTCTTGATTCTCCACTATTTCTTTCTTTCTTTCTTTTTTTCTTTCTTTCTTTCTTTCTTTTTCTCTTGCTGACTTTTTTCCTTTTCCTCCACTCTTTCTTTCTTTCCTTCTTTCTTTCTTTCTTGATTCTCCACTATTTCTTTCTTTCTTTCTTTTTTCTTTCTTTCTTTTTTTCTTTCTTTTTCTCTTGCTGACTTTTTTCCTTTTCCTCCACTCTTTCTTTCTTTCCTTCTTTCTTTCTTTCTTTCTTGATTCTCCACTATTTCTTTCTTTCTTTCTTTTTTCTTTCTTTCTTTTTTTCTTTCTTTTTCTCTTGCTGACTTTTTTCCTTTTCCTCCACTCTTTCTTTCTTTCCTTCTTTCTTTCTTTCTTGATTCTCACCTATTTCTTTCCTTCTTTCTTTCTTTCTATCTTTTTTCTTTCTTGCTGACTTTTTTCTTCTTTCTCCACTCTTTCTTTCTTTCTTTTTTCTTTCTTTCTTTTCTCAATCTTTTTCTTTTTTCTCTTTGTGTTTTTCTACTCTTTCTTTGTTTTTCCTTATTTCTTTTTCTCCCTCTTTCTCTTTCTTTCTTTCTTTCTTTTTGTTTCTCCATTCTCTCATTCGTTCTTTCTTTCTCTTTTTTCCATGATTCATTTATTTATTTTATTTATTTATTTATTTTCATATACTTTTTCTTTCTTTCTTTCTTTCTTTCTTTGTCTTCGCTCTTTCTTTCATTTTTTTTCTGTAACTCTTTTCTTTCTTTTTTTTTCTTTCTTTTTTACTTTCTTCCTTTTTTATCTCTTTAATCTCAATCTTCATCATTTATTTTGTTCCTGTTTCTCATAAATACGATCCCTTCTCCTTCGCTACCAAGCTGATACCACCTCACCATGACTAATCGACTCTTATAACGTCATAACAACACTATTAGACGCAGCTAATAGTGATCAGGTAAGTTTTAAGATCAACTAATAAGCGAAAATTATTCGTTGTTGAAGAAGTAAGTTTATTAAAGTTTTTTTTTTCTAAATAAGGTTTTTATTCTACCCTCAATATACATCTTTTTGATGTCATCCGAAGCAAGGTGATTGTCCTGTCGATGGGGTTTCAAATACGCTGACTGTTTCCGCCGCAGAGCGATAATACCCCCTCGCAAAAAAAAGATTGTCCCGAATAAGACTCTAAACAGGATCTACTTGGTGATTTACTTGGTTGGTGTTAAATAGCACATCAACCCTTCTTGCTTATTTCAGGCCAAATCTTTTTTTATATATGCAATTTGTAAGCGAATAATTTGTTGGTAATTTTTTTGCTTTTTAGTGGATCGTTTGAGCATGAGACAAAGAATAAGAAATCAAATTTGCTTCATGTGCATTCAATAATTTTCCAGACTTTTTTGTTCAGGGATTTAAAATTGTCATAGACTCTTGAAAATTCACTATGTTATTGTTATACATCTTATGAGATGACTGACCAATTTTTATGATTTCAGGTTCAATTGAACAGCTACAGCAGCAATTGGAATACACCCTACTAAAGCCTGATTGTCACAGCTGGTGAATTGCAAAAATGCAATCTGGACGTGAGGACACATTAAAAGAACGATATGCAATAAAATTGTGTTTTAAACTTGGAAGAAATGCCCCAGAAACGTATGGAATGCTTCAGACTGAAATTTATGGAGGAAATTGGTTGGCGGATCGATGATGTGTACAATGATCACTTTGTCGTACTAGTTTCAGTTAGAAATTTGGATTTCATTCTCTAAATTTTTGAGACGAAGCTTGATGATTTTTATCATTAAGGGTTTGCGGACTATTGTCTTCATATTTATTGTTATTTCCACAACGTTTCGGTCGATATGTCCACCGGCCTTTTTTATGTGTTTGTCGATCTCGGGAACCTACACGGAACTTCGAACTACGTCCTTTATTGAATCCACGGGGGTCGCCTGTTCTGATTTCGTTAGCCATAACCGGGCAGGCGAGTAACAATATAGATATTGTAATGGATAACAGAATCAGAACTGGCACGCCCGTGGAAACAATGAAGGAGGTTGATTTTTTAAAAGTCAGATTGATTTTTTGAAGGCCAGTTTGATTTTTTGAAGGACAGGTTGATTTTGAAGGTCAGGTAGATTTTTTGAAGGTCAAGATCGATTTTTGAAGGTCAGGGTTGATTTTTTGAAGGTTTGGTTGATTTCTTCAAAAAATCAAATCAACCTTCAAAAAATCAACCTGACCTTCAAAGAATCAAACTGACCTTCAAAAACCTGACTTTCAAAAATTTAACCTGACCTTCGAAAAATCAACCTGACCTTCAAAATAAACTTGATCTTCAAAAAATAAACCTGACCTATAAAAAATAAACCTGACCTATAAAAAAAAAACCTGACCTTCAAAAAATCAACAAGACTTTCAAAAATCAACCAAAACTTCAAAAAATCAACACTGACCTTCAAAAATCGATCTTGACCTTCAGAGAATCAACCTTGACCTTCAAAAATCGATCTTGACCTTTAGAAAATAAACCAATGACCTTCAGAAATCAACCTAACCTTCGAAAAATCAACCTGACCTTTAAGAAAATCTTCAAAAATCGATCTTGACCTTCAAAAGATAAACATTGACCTTCAAAAATTGATCTATTTTTGAAGATTTTCTTAAAGATCGATTTTTGAAGATTTTCTTAAAGGTCAGGTTGATTTTTTGAAGGTTAGGTTGATTTCTGAAGGTCATTGAAGGCTTGGTTTATTTTCTAAAGGTCAAGATCGATTTTTGAAGGTCAAGGTCGATTCTTTGAAAGTCTGGTCGATATTTTGAAAGTCAAGATCGATTTTTGAAGGTCAGTGTTGATTTTTGAAATAAACCTGACCTTCAAAAAAGGTCAGGCCGATTTTTGAAGGTCAAGGTTGATTTTTTGAAGGTCAAGATCCATTTTTGAAGATAGAAAATCTTCAAAATCAGGTTGATTTTTCGAAGGTCTGGTTGATTTCTAAAGGTCAAGTTTGATTTCTGAAGGTCAGTTTCATTTTCTAAAGGTCAAAATCGATTTTTGAAGGTCAAGGTTTATTCTTTGAAGGTCAGGGTTGATTGTTTCAAGGTCAAAATATGGTTGATTTTTTGAAGATCAGGTTGATTCATGAAGGTTGATTGTTTTGAAGGTTGATTTATGAAGTTGATTTATGAAGGTCAAGGTTTATTCTTTGAAGGTCAGGGTTGATTGTTTCTAGGTCAAAATATGGTTGATTTATGAAGTTGATTGTTTCAAGGTCAAAATATGGTTGATTTTTTGAAGATCAGGTTGATTTATGAAGTTGATTGTTTTGAAGGTCAAAATCAGGTTGATTTTTTGAAGGTCAGGTTTATTTTGATGGTTTATTTTTGAAGGCCAGGTTGATTTTTGAAGGTCAGGTTGATTTTGAAGGTCAGGTTGATTTTTTGAAGATTTTTTTAAGGTTAGGTTTAAAAAAATCAAGATCAAGGTTGATTTTTTGAAGGTCAGGTTTATTTTGAACGTCAGGTTTTGAAGGTTTGATTGACCTTCAAAGAAGGTCATGTTGATTTTTTGAAGGTCAGGTTGACTTTTGACAAAAAAAAATCAACCTGACTTTTTGACAAAAAAAAAATTAACCTGACTTTTGACAAAAAAAAATCAACCTAACTTTTGACAAAAAATCAACCTGACTCTCAAAGCTTTTGATTGGCCTTCTTTGAGAGTCAGGTTGATTTTTTGAAGGTCAGGTTGACTTTTTGAAGGTCAGGTTGATTTTTGAAGGTTTGGTTGATTTTTTAATGATTTTTGTAAAGGTCAGGTTGATTTTTTGAAGGTCAGGTTGATTTTTTGAAAGATTTTTGATAGGTTGATTTTTTGAAAATCAGTTTAGTTTTTTTCAATAAGGTTGAATTTTTGAAGGTCGGGTTTATTTTTTGACGGTTAGGTTTATTTTTTGAAGGTTTGGTTGATTTTTTGAAGGTCTGATTGATTTTCTGAAGGTCAGGTTGATTTTTTGAAGGTCAGGTTGATTTTCTGAAGATTTTTTCAAAGGTCAGGTTGATTTGTGAAGGTCTGGTTGATTTTTTGAAGGCTCAAGTTTTCAAGATTAATATTAATCCCAGGTGTGACCCTGACAGGGCCCGGAAATAATGTTAGGATCAAGTGAATCGGTTTGAAAGTTAGTAGTACTAGGGAAGAATACTTTAAACCATATAACTGTGCGCAAATAAATGACTATAATTGTAATTAAATAGATTTGGCTTGTTTTCTTTGTTTAAATTTTTGTAGCTTATATAATGTCAAAGCCATTCTTGTAGAAGAAGTGTAGTGTTGATATTTAACCCATAGCTGCAGGAGATTAGGAGTTTCATACTTTTTGCAAAAGTATTAGTATTATGGGTGAACGAACTGTACTGCTTTGGTTTCAGAATTTCTTTAGTAGGGATACGATTCTTGAAGATCAAGACGATAGTTCAGTTAAGCCAAATTCGATTGTCACTAATTAATCGTCTGGCTAATCTAATTTTATTTCATGACGATTGTTGACTAGATGTTGCCTAGAGGACACTGCTCAGCCACATGTTTCCAGGATGACAATGCTTGGCCACATGTTGACAGGATGAAACGTCTCGACCACATGTTGCGAAGATGACACTGCTTAGCCACATGTTTCCAGGATGACAATGCTCGGCTACATGTTGACAGGATGAAATGGCTCGGCCACATGTTACGAAGATGACACTGCTCTGCCACATGTTTCCAGGATGACAATGCTTGGCCACATGTTGACAAGATGAAACAGCTCGGCCACAAGTTACGAAGATGACACTGCTCAGCCACATGTGTCCAGGATGACAATGCTTGGCCACATGTTGACGGGATGAAACAGCTCGGTCACATGTTAAGAAGATGACACTGCTCGACCACATGTGTCCAGGATGACAATGCTTGGCCACATGTTGACGGGATGAAACAGCTCGGCCACAAGTTACGAAGATGACACTACTCGGACACATGTTTCCAGGATGACAATGCTTGGCCACATATTGACAGGATGAAACGGCTCGGCTACATGTTGCCAAGATGACACTGCTCAGCAACACGTTTCCAGGATGATAATGCTCGGCTACATGACTCTGCAAAAACTCAGTGACTTGCGATACGAGACTTTGCTATATTCGCCGTATTCTCCAGATCTCTCACTCATAGACTACCATTTTTTTTCAAGCATCTGGACCCTATTTCATGCCAAAAACATTCCATTCCAAAGGAGGAATAGAATCTGATTTTTAAGATTTCATAGAATCAAAGCTGTTTAGAGTTTTATCATATATGCATAAATAACCTTGTTAATCGAGGGCCGAAATGCATTGATATTCAAAGATCATATTTTGACTGATAAAAACTTAAATTATTAATTCGGGGATGAAAGTTGATTCTTAAATTGGATATTATTATCCTAAAAACCGAATCTACGAGCTTAGTCAGCAAGAATTTCAAATTAATTACAACTGAGTTCGATTTGGTTTGTCTGTGTCGCATGGCATATCAACAATAGTTGATTATTCAATGCCAAATCATATTCGTACGGGCTGCATACGATAAGTTACCAGACTTTTTTCGTATGGCCCCCGGTTGAGCAGCGCAGGAGAACAGGAAAAAAACGTGATTATGGCCAATAGAGTGGGGGTCAATATGTTGCAGTTCTGTTCGGTCTCCAACTCCCTCTCACACACAACCCTTTCAAATAAAGTGAGAGGCATATTTTTATAAGAACTGTGTCGGTCGTCTTTATTCAGATTTACCGACCCCTCCGCTCGGGCAGGATATAACACAAGGTCAATTTTTAAGCGGAGTTTAACAGGTTTGAATTCAGAGTTTTCCTTCTCCTAGACTATTTGCCTTACCAAGGCTGAAGAACCTAGTCTGCCCTACTAATTTACCCATAGCTGGAGGGAGAATAATTGGATTCATACCTTTCCCAAGGGTATTAGTGCTATGTGAAATGCAATCAGTCTCATCCAGGATTTGAAATCGTGTCGCCGTGTCCATTTCCCACGACGATAACCATTACACCACGGGCACCTCGTCTTTATTGTGTCGTCGTTATGTTCTGCATGCAGATGTATATGTATTAATTATGTGGCTATAGAGAAGGTCCAAAGTGATACTACCACTCCAGGTCCAGGGAGTAATGTTAATGAAGTGATACTCTACATTCCCTAAACTCAAAGACTGGAGCCTCACCATCAGGTTTAGTTTAATGCCATACTTATGACACTAAACGATTTCAAGTATTTCTGTCTAATACTAATAATTCTGTTAAATATTAATCATTTGTTTGCACACGGATGATTATCTGTTCTATTTTACCCATAGATGAAACCGTAACAGGTACTACCACTCCGAGTCAGATTTGACCTGGGAGTAATGGCAACGATGGGGTCCTATACATTTCACAAAGCTCCAAAACTGGAGCCTCACTGTAACATACCCATACATGAATATGTGAAATGTACATAGAATGTTCATAACATATATACATAGAACATAGGAATCCCGAAACACAAAAAACACTTACGACTTCTTAATTCAGGTACGAAACCTTTTATTACCTTTGAGTTAAAGGTTTCGACATAAGGAAGAGAGAGATGCACAATCTTTCTATGATGACTTTTCCATCTGCACCCCCTCCCTTCACGTGCGGCGCCCGTAGAGCACCAATTCGTCGACCCTTCCCGTTTGGAGTCTAGTTCACAACTAACTGACTTTCTTCAAAATCTCCAAAATCCTTCGCGCGAGCTTCCAGTGCATGACGTCATTAACATCCCCAAGTCTAATTCTATCTGGGATTTTTATTTTGACATCTGTGAACGACACATCCTCACCGCGCGCGCATTAACACTTGCGCTCAAGTTTGCACCTAACTAACCCATGTGCTGAGCCGAAAGGTTCTCAGCCTAACTAAACCCAAAGGCAAGATATATAAAATGAAATCCCTCGGCTATTATATTACATCACCATCAGATGGTTTAGTGTCATATCCAGATCACTTATTAGGGGATCTTTCTTCGGCGATGCAGTCGGCGTATTCTACATCTCTAGAAAACTAAGCAGTACAACTGGGTGAAGAGTTTGACCCTGTCTAGGTATCCCATATATAAGGTCTTGTGCCAGATCTAAGCTACCTGAAGTTTTTAAACTTACAAATAAGTTTTACTTTAGAAAAGTAATTTACTGCGAGATCAGCGAGAAATAAATGGTTACAAAATGACAAGTGCTGTATGTGAATGTAAAAAATGTTACAAAGAGACAAAAAAGGGAAGGAACCCAAACGAAGACAATGGCAAGATATTTATCCGATCTCCCACCCGGCCAGATTTGGCTCAAGGTCAATATTTACCCAACCTCTCCGCACGTTCAGGCTGTGACACAAGATCATTTTTTTAAGCGGTGTTTAACCGGTTTGAATTCATTTGGCCCAAGGTCATTAAACTAAGACAAGATCAAGACACTTATTAATATGGATTTTAAAAAGATCCAATGTTTTAGCTAGAAGTCATTTATGATCCACAATTGCCATACCAAGGTAAAAGAACCCGGTCTGCCCTATCATTTATCTATAGTGAAAATAATTAAATTCACACATTTTCGCTATGTGAAATCCAAAGTTTCAGCCAGGATTTGAACTCATGTAATCGATTTAATTTCCTACACAATGACCGATACGCTTGCAACTCCACCCCTACAAAAAAAAAACTGGAACGATAATTCTAATACCCCACTACTAGCCCGATACAAATGGATAGAAAAGGTGATTTATGATATGATTACCGTAATTTTCTGTTTCTTTTTGTTATCTTTCTCATTCACGGAGGTCTATTGGTGGTATAGTGGTTAAGTCCTCTGAGAACAAAAGGAAAGGGTAACTTCTTCCGTGTCGTGTTCTAGAAACGTGAAGATGCCATCTATGAAAGTATTATCAACAAATAAAATTTTAGCGAAATTATGGTACGCCTCATATCAACGTGTTAGCAGTCTAGATGCATGGGGATATTTTTTGTCAATCGTAATTAATAGCTATTCAACTATTACCCTTAGAGTCTCTCTCTCTCTCTCTCTCTCTCTCTCTCTCTCTCTTTCTCTCACACAGACACGCACGTGCGCACACACACACAGACTCTCTCTTACAAATGTATATCGTCCATTTCTTCACACAAATTCTCTCTCTCTCTCTCTCTCTCTAACACTCAGAAACCACTATCTCTCTCTCGCTCTCATACACATTCTCTCTCATACACATACACACACACTCTCTCTCTCTCTCTCTCTCTCTCTCTCTCTCTCTCACACACACACACACGTTCTCTCTCTTAAGGATGAACACACACATACACACACACAAACATACACACTCTCTCTCTCTCTCTTTCACACACACACACACACACACAGACTCTCTCTTACAAACGCATATCGTCTATTTCTTCACATAAATTCTCTCTCTCTCTCTCTCTCTCTCTCTTTCTAACACTCGGAGACCACTCTCTCTCTCTCTCTCTCTCTCTCTCATACCCATTCTCTCACAAACATGCACACACACACACACACACACACTGACTCGCTCTCTTTCTCTCTCTCTCTCTCTCTCTCTCTCTCACACTCGCACACACACAAACACTCTCTCTCTCCCTCTCTCTCTCAAACAGTCAGGGACCACTTTCTTTCTCGCTCTCATACACATTCTCACAAACTAGCACATACACACACAGACTCTCTCTCTCTCACACACACACACGCTCTCTCTCTCTCTCACACACACACTCAGACTCTCTCTCTCTCTCTCTCTCACGCTCTCTCTCTCACACACACAGACTCTCTCTCTTTCTCACACATGCTCTCTCTCTCTCTCACACACAAACTCTCTCTCTCTCACACACACGCTCTCTCTCTTTCTCACGCACAGACTCTCTCTCTCACATACACACGCTCTCTCTCTCTCTCTCTCTCTCTCTCTCTCTCTCTCCATTTATCCATCATCTTATTTATTCACCTTTTAAGTTATTCTTTTTCTTGTCTCGAATAAATTCCATTCTTATTTCAGTTTTATACTTCGTTTTAATCGAAATTTTTTTATCACCATATTAGGAAGTGCTCGTTAGGTAAGGGTTAACGTCGTAGAAAACTGATTTGGTGAACTGAGTTCAAATCCTAGACGAATCTGTTTGCATTTCATATCGTGTTAATGCATTAGCAAATATTCTCTTGCCAGCTTTAGAGTAAAATAGTAGGGTAGGCTGGGTTCTTTAACCATGGTATGGCAACCGATGAAAGAGAAGAAAAAACTCTGAATTCAAACCTGTTAAAATCCCCTTAAAAATTCACCTTGTGTCACATCCTGAGGAGGGGTGGGGGTATATTTCTGATTCAATTTTAGCTTTCTTTGCATTACTCTCTCTCTCTCTCTTTTTCTCACTCTCTCTCTCTCTCTCTTTCTCTCTTACACACGCACACACACACACACACAATCTATCAGTATATCTACATATCCATTTTTTTCTCAATACCTTGTCGGTGAGACTGTAAATCCCTTGTTAATACAATACCCCATAAAGAAGTGTCCTGAGTTTGACACTACTTTACATCTGGTGGTGAGACTCCACTTCTACAGATCTGGGAAGTGTGGAAATCCTTTTATTGCCATTACTCCCAAGTCCACTCTGACTCAGAATGGTAGTACCTGCTAGAGTCATGTCGATGAGTCAAATCGAACTGTTCAAAAATTGTTCGTAGTCGATGGGATCAAATACAATTTTGTTTCAGAAACTACAGAAAAAATGAACATATGAACGAGACGTGGATTTGATTCTCTAACCTCTAGTCATAATATCAATCAACATAGGTTGACATGCCGATAAAATCAATCAATTTCCCTTCTTTTTTTCTCTTCCCCAATGTTTCTGTCTTGCTATTTCTCTCAATCTCACATTTCTTTCTATTTTCTCTTTACGTTTCTCTTTCTCAATCTCTTTCGCACTCTCTTTCTCTCTCTCTCTCTCTCTCTCTATATATATATATATACGAGGATCATTAAGTAAGTTTCCATAATTTTCGTATGGGCACTTTTATTGATAGTACACACATGAAACTCAAGTCCCCTTCGAAGTAACCTCCTCCGGCTGCAATGCATTTCTTGTACCGTTCCAACAACTTCTGGAAGGCCCCATGGAAGTCCTCTTGTGTAAGTGTGTCAATGACCTTCGTCACAGCCTCTTTCATCTCCTCAATTGTCTCATAACGACAGCCTCTGAGATTATGGAATAACCAAAAGTCACTGGGAGCAAGTCTGGACTATTGGGAGGGTGAGGAACTGTCTTGATGCCCATCTTGGTCAAATAGTCTATGACAAGGATGGAGTTGTGGACTGATGCATTGTCCAGGTAGAAATGCCACTGACCCGATTTCAAGAGTGCTGGCCTCTTCCCTAGGAATCTCTACCTGAACTCCCTTAAAACCTCAACATAGTAACCCTAACCCTTTGGGCAATCAACTCTGGTATATTGACTTCCTTACTCCTCCCACACCTCTCATTATCCCTCATAGACTCCTTGCCTTTCTTGAATCTCTTATGCCACTCAAAAACTCATGCTCGATTCATGCAAGGTGGTCGAAAAGCAGTCTGAAGCATTCCATACGTTTCTGTGGCATTTTTTCCCAAGTTTAAAACAGAATTATATTGCATATCGTTCTTCTAAAGTGTCCTGATGTCCAGATTGCATTTTTGAAACTCACCAGCTGTGACAATGAGGCTTTAGTAGGGTGTATTCGAATTGCTGCTGTAGCTGTTCATTTGAACCTAAAATAATAAAAATTGGTCAGTCATCACATATGATGTATAGCAATAGCATACTAAATTTTCAAGAGTCTACAATTTTAAAAGCCTGTACAAAAAATTCTGGAAACTTATTGAAGGCACCACGTATATATATGTGTGTGTGTGTGTGTGTGTGTAGTGAGAGGAAAACCACAAGGCCTTCAAAGGTTTTATAGCAGTACTTGCCATCGTTTTGGTTTTTAAACCTTCGTCAGGGCTAATACTCTTGGGAAACCTATCAACCTCTTTATCCCCCACCTCCATATATAGGCTAAGTTATCTTACTAAACCATATCTCTCCACCTTTTAACTTAACAGAATTTATATTTTAATTTGTTAATTTCTCGAATCTTTCTCATTATTTTTATCGATACATGTGCTCGTCTTGCTGCTGAATGGTTTGCAAGTTAAATTAACAGGGCATTGTTAGTGAGTCAGGCCTTATGACATATCTAAGCCAAGTTTAGTAAATAACTATTTTGAAGCTGTTTGGGCACCCTATACGGTATTATTGTTTGGAAGTTAGATTAACAGACCATTGTTCATGAGTTTGTTTATCACAGGATGCTCTATACTTGAGGCCTTGTGTCATATCAAATCTAAGTTTAGTAAATGACTGTTTCTAAGGATTCGCTCTTTAATCTTTCCTGTCTTTCTCTTCAAATTCTTTTTTGATCGGAATCCCTTTCTTTAATTATTCAATTTTATCTTATTTTTTATTCTGGATATTGTCTAAATAAATTTACTCTTTTATTTTTGTCTTTTGTTTTTGTTGTTTGTTTGTTTTTTTGTTTTTTTCTAATTGTAATATGAAAGTTGACGCTCGTAATAATAACTTGCCTTAGGTTATCGGTTATTTTCATTCTTCTTTGTTTGTTTGTTTTGTTTTTTTGTTTTTTCCTTTTTTTTAAGCCGTTGTTTATTGCAACATCCTAAGTGCTTCATCCAGAGGTGAATATTCCAAAAGAAAATGCATCAACGAAATCAAAAAGACTAAAGGGCAAATATCATTCATTTCCGATATTTCAGCCCTCTTTTCTTTTTCTTTTTTTTTAAACATATTTCCCAAATAATTCTTGACAAATACCCTTTTTAAGCCTTACGCTTCCATAAATTCAATTTTTCTTGGATTTTCTTGGAGTTATCATGGCAAAAAGAATTCATTAAATCTGGCTTTCAAAAAAATCCCTTTGACGATTATTTCAAAAGACGCAAATCTTCTCCAAGACATTATTAAGGTAACAAGCATATGACAGAATTTTTAGTCTAATTGATTTTAAAAAGAAATAGGGTTCAAAAAGTCCAAGAACGAAGATAAGTTTTGGATTGGTTATCAGCTGTTGGTAACAGATGGCGCTTAAGAGGATATCCCCATTCGTCAAGTTTCAAAATTAACATAATTATATCAAATACTAACACAGATCATTTTAAAATACCCATGCTTGAGTCTCGATTAATGCGAGTCCCACATAATAAAATGACCTTGTGTCGTTTATCGGCCTGGTGGGAAGTCGGTTTAATCCCATTAATATTATGGGCTGTTTTGATGGAAATCTACTTCTTTAATTAAGACATCACTAATTAATCATCGTCATCATCATGTCGTGCCGCTAGCACAGATATCCCTGACCCTCTCTCGCTACTTCTCCCTATCATTCATCAACTCTGGCAGGTCTTCAGAGCTACATCCCATATCCTCACATAGCTGCTGTATGTATGTTCGAGCTGGTCGTCCTGCTTTTGCCCGGCCATATGTGGGGGTCCATAGGACTACATCACTTATGAGCTCGTCCCTGCTTCTCCAGCAGTGTCCTGCATGTCTAGTTCGTCTTACTTGAATAGTTTTCGTGATGGGAAGCAGGTGGCCGTATAGTTGGTGCCTTGTAGGATGTTGCCACCAGGACTTGTTCAATATTGCTCGCAGCATTCTAGTGTAATTGCCGTCTAGCTTCTCCAGCCATTTTGTTAGCGTCCAAGTAGTGCATCCATATAGCAGTATCGACACGACCGCTGCCGGAAAGAAACTGCGTTTCATTTTATCGGTCAGGTCTGGTTTCCATATGATCGATAACCTCTCGATAGTTGTCCATGCCTTCGTTAGCCGCGTGTCGATGTCTTTTTCGGTTGATGAGATACTGCTTCCCAGGTAGGTGAATCTGTCCACCAGTTTCAGAGAGGTTCTGTCAAGTGTGGAGATGTCGCCTGTTTTATTATAGTACATATATTCAGTTTTGTGTGCATTGACATAGAGGCCAATGCCTGTGGCGGCTCGTTCCATACTATGCAGTAGTGTTTCGGCTTGGTTGGGTGTATTTGCCAGAATCGCTATGTCATCGGCGCAGTCGGCGTCGGTAATTGCGTTTGCTGGAACTTAAATAAAATTTATCTTATAACTTATATAACTATGGGAATAATGACAAAGTTTCAGTTAAACAGACATAATTTCCATTATAATAACAACATAGAGACATTCAATATATAATCCTAAAATATGCAAATGTATCACAAGAATACGCAAACACATAAAATGTGTACATGTTCTATGAAATACCTATACGTGAAAGGGGACAAAAAATGGTAAAAGTCTTACTTGAGTGCTGGTTTAGCCATGTAAGTTTTATGTTTCAATGCCAAAGCGAATGACTACGTCTTCGGCATTGAAACATAATCTCTAAGAAAGACGAGCAGGAAATATTCTATTGGAAATGATAAGATCCATTTTTTCTTTGAGTGCGTAGGTTAATCATTTTTTGTTTTTTTGTTTTTTTTCTTGGCAAAAGGATTGCTTAAATCAGACCTTTTTTCTTTCTATGATTCTGTTTTTTACTTTCTGATTTCTTTCTATTTAAAATGTATAGATATAGAATAGACCAGAGGCGAACTTGTTCAATGCCAGTCAATTTAAGTCAACCAGAAAAATCAGAAATGTTCTGGTACGTACGCTTATGTTTACTGATAACAATGTTTTTGTAGCACACAACCACCAAGATGCATAGAAAATTTACACCCGTTCCTAGAAATATGTAAGAACATTTGGGTTGAAAATTTGCCTCAAGAAAACCAAGGTCGTGTACCAACCCCATCTGGGATGTCATGACATTGACCAAAATATACAGATAGAGGTCGAAGTACAAACATAAATAAACAAATGAAAATCTCTAGGATCTACAGTCGCCAAAAACAAAACTTGATGCAGAACTAGATATGCATACGTCAAATGCTTCCAAGGCCTTTGGCAAGCTGAGGAAGCAAGTCTGGCTCAAAAAAGAACTCTCTGTAAAAAAGTTCCTATTTCAAAAAAGACAAATCTTCCCCTAAGACACGTTCAAAATGACAGACCTTAGACAGAATTTTTAAGCTAATTGATTGGAAAAAGAAGGCGAAAAATTTTTTTTAAAGTCAGTCAAAGTAAATATGTACTTTATACTTTTTTTTATTTATTTAGTCAAATCTATATTTACTATATTCGTTTAGTTATGCAACAGTGATAGATTGACAGGAATTCGGTTTATATTGGTATCCTATATTTCAAGAATACATTGACTTATTGACTGTCACACGGAATTAGGATTACACAAAATTTATCCTCGACAACTCTGCCTGTTTTGTAAACAACGATTCGAAATCATTGTCTTTTCACCTGTGGAAAACTTGCCAACATCTGAGCGACCAAAATTACTAAATGCGAAACAATTATATATATATATATATATATATATACTGTAGCCATAATCATAATGATATCAATCGTAATAGCATGCATTACATATACAGATCCAGGCTGGACTCCTTCGTTTCAGATACGAACGCGTTTATTAATTCCTGACTTCGGTCCATGGTGACACGAGGAGCGAGACACAATTCTTAAAAGTCTTTGATAACCATTCTATGCTGACCCCCACCCAAACAGGTGGCACATCTTGTGATGTTTAAGATTTCAATTCGGCAGAAGACCCAACTACCTCGTTCAACGGTCAAAATCCAACTGACGTCTTTTCAAAATCCTCAAATTCTCAGGACCATCTCTTCTGGCCAACACGTCATCCACACTCCAGATCAATTTCCTGTCTGGGGGTTTATTATAACAAATGGTGATTGTCATATCCTTTGCGCGCGAGCGTAAACCAATTTACCATTCACCTGGACTGAGACCCGAATGGTTCAAAGCCCAACCAAACTGAATGATAAAATAAAATTAACGAAAATGATTGATATAAAAAATTATTTCTTAATTATATAACACACACACACACACACACACACACACACACAGACACACATATATATATATATATATATATTATAATAATGTTGGTTTTCACTTTCTTACTTCGTGGGTTTGTGGCAGACCAAATGTGATATGATTTGTGTTGTATATTGACCTTCCACCCGGCCAAACATGCCATTCCAAAGACGTGGAAGTTGCATATTCCATTGGCGTAGGCGGGCTTGGCTGACAATATGGGACAAGGTAAAATCCCATGGTACAATCATAGACTGATGCACCGGAAGAGAGTGACCTGTGATGATAATCAAACATGCCATTCCAAGGACAGCGGAAGTGACACATCCCGATGGCCAGTTATGGGGAGATATTGAGTGGGCGGTTGAACTATTATATAACTCGGTGACGACAGGAAGTCAGTTAGTTCGGAGACCAGTTTGGACACCAGACCCGTTGGTAACTAGATGCGGTAGAGGAAGCCTGCACCCAGCAGAGTGGGCCCCCAGGCCTCCGGTTGAGCTGCCTTAGAGAACGAGAAAGACACAACGCTAATGGCCATAAGAGTGGGGGTCAATATGTTGCAGTTCTGTTCGGTCTCTAACTCCCTCTCACACGCAACTTTGTAAATAAAGTGAGCGGTATATTTTGCTAAAAGACTATGTCGCTCGTCGTCTTTATTATTGTGTCATTATGATTCTGTATGCATATGTATATGTGTATATATGCATATGAGTATACAACATTTGGAAAGTGCTCAATATCTGTGATAGAGCTATTATAGGATTATGATAATAGACGAAACGATCAATCACATTATAAGCGAATGCAGCAAATTAGCACAGAAGGAGTACAAGGCGAGACACGACTGGGTCGGCAAGGCAATCCACTGGGAAATGTGCAGGAAATTTCAATTCGACCATACAAACAAATGGTATCTGCACAACCCGGCGCCTGTCCTAGAAAATGACTCGCATAAACTCCTATGGAACTTTGACATACAAACGGATCACCTAATCCCGGCCGGAAGATCAGACCTCATAATAATCAACAAAAGAAAAAGAATCTGCAAAATTGTTGACTTTACTGTCACGGCGGACCACAGAATAAATCTGAAGGAAAGTGAAAAGAAGGATAAGTACCTCGACCTTGCTAGAGAATTGAAAAAACTGTGGAACATGAAAGTAATGATTGTGCCAATTGTGATTGGTGCGTTAGACACAGTAACTAAAGGATTATTAAAGGGCCTGGAGGACATGGAAGTCAGCGGACGGGTAGAGACTATCCAAACGACAGCATTGCTGAGGACGGCCAGAATACTGAGACGAGTCCTGGAGACTTGAGGAGACTTGCTATCACTCAAACTCCAGTGAAAAACCATCAGCTAATACTTATGTGAAAAACTCTAGAGGAGTAAATAATAATAAGTAAATATATATTAGTTTTTATGTATATTTTATAGCATGGAAACTTGTCTGCAACCACAAATTTCATGACGTCATATGAAGAAAGTAGAAAAAAAAATTCCAAATTAGGTAAATTTATTATGAAAGTCAACGTTAAATGTTTCAGTTTTAATAAACTTCTCTGGGACTTTAAAATCCTGTAAAGTGCTGTTTAAACAGCGATGGATGTGTGTGTGTGTGTGTGTGTGTGTGTGTGTGTGTTTGTGTGTGAATTACTTCGGTGCCGTTCTTAATCAGTGGTAATGATGGTTCGGTTCAGATACCATACCTGATGAAGGCTTGATTAACCACAAATCTGGCGGGAGTTGTTTTATTTTGTTTAGTTTTGTCTTTGCAGCAAGTTTCTATGAATTTAGTGTACACTTTCGGAAAAAGTCCAAGGATGAGTCCAAAAGTGAACGTAATAGCCTATAGGGGGGCTTGAACATGCTCCTAACTTTGTCACTGTCCAGTACGTTATCCACTATGTCGTTGAGATATCCTGGTGTGATTGGATCAGACCAGATGGCATTACGGGGACCAAAAAATGACTTTACTCTAGAAAAGCATTTTAGGTGATTTTACAATAGAAAAGAATTTAAAATGACTTTATAATAGAAAAGCATTGCAAATGACTTTATTGAAAATGATTTTACTATGAAACATTTTTGAAATGATTTTAGAAAAATATCTATTACAAATAATTTTACTATAAAAAACCATCGGAAATGATTTTTACTGTAGAAATGCATTGAAAATTATTTTTATTTCAAAAATGAATTGGAAAAGATTTTTACAATAAAAATGTGTTGGAAATGGGTTTTACTATAAAAAATGCATTGGAAATGATTTTTACTATAAAAATGCATTGGAAAGGATTTTTACTATAAAAATGCATTGGAAATGATTTTTACTATAAAAATGCATTGGAAAGGATTTTTACTCTAAAAAAGCATTGGAAATGACTTTTGCTATAAAAATGCATTGGAAATGATTTTTACTTTAAAAATGCACTGGAAATTATTTTTACAATAAAAATGCATTGGAAATGATTTTTACTATAAAAAAAGCTTTGGAAATGATTTTTACAATAAAAATGCATTGAAAATATTTTAAAATAAAATGCGTTGAAAAGAATTTTTCTTTAAGATTATATCGTAACTTAGGTAGCTCTCCGGGAAAAATGTCTTCTTAGAAAAATCACAAACTTTCCTGTTAAAAAATATATATGCATTCACCCAACCCCTCCCCACGAGATAAATTCGGCAAAAGATCATTTTTAAGCGTACATTAACAGGTTTTAAATCAGAGTTTCCTTCTCCTGAATCGGTTGCCATACGAACGTTGAAGAATCAAGTTATATATATATATATATTGTTTTTTCTTTCCTCCCTTTCTTCTCTCCCCCCCCCCCTCTCTCTCTCTCTCTTCTTGTTTCCTCTCTCTCTTTTCCCTTTCCTTTCTTCGCTCTTTTCTCTTTTTTACCTCGTTATTTTTTCTTTCTCTGCTCTTTTTTTTCTTTCTTCTTCTTCTTCTTCTTCTTCTTCTTCTTGATCCGTTATATCTCTTGATAGTTCCATTTGTGTTACATCATTGCCTTACGCGGTCATTTGAAATTTTTGAAATATGAACGCTGATTTATTGGTTGAACGGTATGCTCCCTTTTCTCTGTATATATAATCCCCTCTCTTGTTTTTGTATTTTATTAAACATCCATTGGTGATCTAACGACATTTAATAACATATTTTTTAAGTCCTAACGATGGTTTATTATAACCGAAACTTTATAGCGTCGACTTTCTTTCACTATAAAGTCTTCACAGTGGATTACTTTTTTTTCAGTTTTTCCATATATATATATATATATATGTGTGTGTGTGTGTGCGTGCGCGTGTGTGTGTACCCACCCACTTGGGTCGTGCTTATATCAGTTTTAATTGCAAATACAGCTGTTTTGGCTTCTTTCATTTTTTGTGTTGGCACTTTTTTAAATCTTCTAACGAGATCTTTAGTGAATTGCCAAATAATAGAAAGAAAAATATAGAAATATAACCTTTCAAACTGACAGACCCACACTTTTTTCCCATTTTCTGATTCAATACCCAAGAAGACTTCCAAACTTGCGAAGAATTGATATAAACATTATGCTTACATTTCCTATTGATTGGACTTCGTAGATTGAATAGTTTTGCTTCGATAGCCAAGACAGGTAATCAAGTCATGGGAGAGTGGTTTACTAAGCGATCGCTAGCAAAACAATTATATCATGTCACTAAATTGATATCTGGTTTAAGTAACTGTCAAGATTAGAGTGTGGCCCTTCGCAAAAAAAAAAAATGAACTTAATATATAAATGAAATCATTTCTAGCGTGTACTTTGATAATAAAAATATTTACCCATACCTTTTTATAGTAAAAGTCGTTTCCAATACATTTTATAGTAAAAGTCGTTTCCAATACATTTTATAGTAAAAGTCGTTTCCAATGCATTTTTATAGTAAAAGTCGGTTCCAATGCATTTTTATAGTAAAAGTCGTTTCCAATACAGTTTATAGTAAAAGTCGTTTCCAATGCATTTTTATAGTAAAAGTCGTTTCCAATGTATTTTTGTAATAAAAATCATTTGAAATGCATTTTTATAATAAAAATCATTTCCAATGCATTTTTATAATAAAAATCATTTCCAATGCATTTTTATAATAAAAATCATTTCCAATGCATTTTTATAATAAAAATCATTTCCAATGCATTTTTATAATAAAAATCATTTCCTATGCATTTTTATAATAAAAATCATTTCCAATGCATTTTTATTGTAAAAATCATTTCCAATGCATTTTTATAGTAAGAATCATTTCCTATGCATTTTTATAATAAAAATCATTTCCAATGCATTTTTAGAGTAAAAATCATTTTCAATGTATTTTTATAGTAAGAATCATTTCCAATGCATTTTTATAGTAAAAATCATTTCAATGCATTTTTATAGTAAAAATCATTTCCAATGCATTTTTATAATAAAAATCATTTCAAATGCATTTTTATTGTAAAAATCATTTCCAATGCATTTTTATGGTAGAAATCCTTTCCAATGCATTTTTATAGTAAAAATCATTTCCGATGCATTTTTATAGTAAAAATCATTTCCAATGCATTTTTATAGTAAAAATCATTTCTAATGCATTTTTATAGTAAAAATCATTTCCAATGCATTTTTATAATAAAAATCATTACCAATGCATTTTTATAATAAAAATCATTTTAAATGCATTTTTATAAAAAAAAAATCAATGCTAATGCATTTTTTAGCAAAATCATTTCCAATGCATTTTATAATAAAAATCATTTCCAATGCATTTTTATAATAAAAATCATTACACTTGCCGTTTTATAATAAAGGGAGAAGAAGAAACGGACACAAGCTTTTTTGCATTTTATTTACGCAAA
>OY757942.1:4213066-4278066 GCA_963585895.1 Sepioteuthis lessoniana
TGCGTGAATAAAAAACAGAGTACGTACTCTATACGAGACTGGAAAGAAAATAAACTGATTTTGTAAATCGGGTGACGATCCGAAGAAGTCCGTCTAGAAATTATTGACATTTTTTTTCTGGTTGAAAAGCAGCTTATTACTGTTGTTATTGTCGGAGAACACCTGTGAAAACCTTCACATCATCTTTGCCTCTCAGAATTTATGTTCAGCTGAATATAACAGTATGCGAACAGAAAAATTATAAAAAATTCCAGAGTTCAACATCCCTACCAATGCGCTAGATAGAACAAGATATACTTGGGCAAGTGCCTCGGCCCTAGTTTTACTGATTTTACCAACGATGACAATCTTAGTGGTTAGTTAGTTTGTTTGTTTGTTTGTTTGTTCGTCTAGGTTTTTGGCATATCAACCGTTGTGGGTTATTTTATGCCAAATCCATTTTCATACAAATAAACAGTTCTATTTAAAACAATTCAGTTCAACATTAGTACCAAGTTTAATTGACTAAAATATTTCTATTTCAAACTTGTCAAACTGTTCTAATTCAAACAATTCAGTTTAGTATAAGTATAGTTTTTGTTTACTCATAATTAAATCTCAAAACAGTTCTATATTAATCAATTCAGTTTAGCGTAAGTACACTTTCAATGTCAAATTCAGTTTAGCGTAAATACAGCTTCAATGTCAAAAACAGTTCCATTTCAAACAATTCAGTTTGGCATAAGTAAATAGTTTACATGTCAAAACAGCTCTATTTCAAGCATTCAGTTTAACATAAGTACACAGATTAGTTCTATTTAATCCATAGATAGAACCCTATCAGGTGCTACCACTTCGACCCAGAGTGGACCTGGGAGTGATGGTAATCTGCATTGTCCTAAGCTCCAGCATTACTGGAACTCACCATCTGATTTAGATTCATATCCAAGATACTTGTTAGTAGGGAGTTTCCCCCTCGGCAGAGAAACAGTTGGTGTATTCTACAGGCCCCCTCAACCGAATAGGCAAAATCTTAGTGGTGATGGTCACTGACCGGACGATGTCACCTACACAAGTGTTATATGTTGACCTTTGACAGCTTGTTTTATGTGGATTTCTAAACAGGATATTACACCTGTATTAACAAGGGTCGACGGAAATGAATCACGTGAATTGGGAACCGGAAGTAAATGTGTGGGCGTTAAGAATATTACATAATGACAAAAGATTCGCGCACAGATACCGGTCCGATTCCGAGTGCAGCCAACGAGTAAACAGGTTCTCAGCTGTATTATGTTCTGTATCAAACCTCCCGTCAAAGAAGAAGTTGGGCTCAGAATGTCTGTCCCCAACGCAGTATCAATGATAGCAGTTGTCTGTCTCTTAGTCCGAGTCCTTCGTCTCTCTCTCTCTCTCTCTCTCTCTCTCTCTCTCTCTCTCATTTTCGGACATTTCGACAATAAAGATGAAAGTTATATTTGTATAAACAAATGTGAAATCGCCTCCTTCCCTCATTGGTATAAAACACAAAGTGAAAGCCATGGTGGGGGTGTTCTGTGAACCCCAATATATATATATATATATATATATATATATTCATCAATGCCTGAGCTAATCACGTGATAGTTTTTGGCCAAAGAATTCTGATCGAATGATTGAACAGTTACATGATCTTTTTTGTATATGTATTTTTCTTTTCCCTGTTATTTTATTTCAACAAAATTACGTTGATTGACTTGTAGGAATATTGTATTGAATTTATAGGTTCCATTTGTTCACCGAGAAAAAATTCGATTCAAAAAGAGAAAGGAAAAAGATAAAGAGGACATAATTTTAAAAACAAAATGTAATTTGCTGATTAAACGACCAACTTTTCCCCGATAAATAGGTTTTCCCTAATCTTTTAAACATCCATCATTGATTTAATATCATCCCTCACAATAGCGCAGGGTTAGGGTTAGTGTTAACCCCCTCTCTTTCTCTCTCTCTCTCTCTTTCACTCACTCTTTCTGTCTCGAATTCTTATTCTCTCTTTCTCTCTTCCTCACCACATATATATATATATATATATATATATATATATATATATATATATATATATATATATATAAAACAGTTAAATTTATAAGAGCTAAAATGTTCTCAAGTCAGTTTTAGTCTTTCACTTTTTGGCCGAACTAAGAAAATTTCAGCTCACAATTATATATGTATATATATATATATATATATATATGTGCATGTGTGTGTGTGAAATTTTTTTTATAAGTAAATATTTCAAAATGAATAGGTTCACAAAGATATTTGCATTTTTTTTTTTGAATAATTATTTATTCCGTTCTGTGAACTTTATTTTGGAGCGTAGGTTTTGTGGTAGGTTATGTAATTCGTTAATGTCTCTCGATGGCCATTTCCAGAATATGAAACAATCTTCCAAATATCTTTTCCATGACTTTGTAAATTTTCTTTTTATGTTGTTGCCATATTTTTTTCGCATAATTTCGTATTGATTTTCTTCTAAATTTTTATTTAAGTTAGGGCAGCGTACGAGGATCATTAAATGTTTCCATACTTTTTTTCGTATGGGCACTTTTATTGATAGTAAGTAAGTAAAGTTAGCGACCATAGTCGAGGGTGACCCGAAGGCTCCCTTTTCGATAGCTACTACACCAAGGTGTAGGGAAGGGCGCTACTCCATTCCCTGGATTGCTCCACTTTACCCTTGAACCGTACCTTATAATGCTGAGTGTTAAGCAAGGTGGTATCAAGTTCCATTTTTAAAGTCTTTGGTATGACTCGAACTGGGATTGAACCCAGGTCTCCCGGGCCATTGGCGAACACTCTAACCGCTGGGCCAATGTCCCGGTTTTATTAGTACACACATGAAACTCTAGTCCCCTTCGAAGTAATCTACTCCGGCTGCAATTTCAATATATAAATATATATATATATATACACACACACACACACACACACACACACACACACATACATATATATATATATATATATGTATATATATGCGAGGTGCCTTCAATAAGTTTCCAGATTTTTTGGTACAGGCATTTGAAATTGTCATAGACTCTTGAGAATTCACAATGTTATTTCTGTACATCTTATAAGATGACTGACCAATTTTTACGATTTCAGGTTCAAATGAACAGCTATAGCAACAATTGTAACACACCCTACTAAAGCCTGATTGTCACATGTGGGGAATTTCAAAAATGCAATCTGGACGCGAGGACACTTCAGAAGAACGATATGTAATACAATTCTGTTTAATTTATGGAATGCTTCAGATTGCTTTTGGAGCATCTTGCATGAATCGAGCATCAGTTTTTGAGTGGCATAAGAGATTCAAGGAAGGCAGGGAGTCTGTGAGGGGTGATGAGAGGTGTGGGAGGAATGGGGAAGTCAGAGCACCAGAGTTGATTGGATAAATAAAGAATTTCATGGATAAGGATCGTCGTGTGTCTAGAGAGACAATAAATGCGCAGTTTGATGTCAGTGTGAGAACTGTACACACAATTATTTGCGAGGAACTGAAGATGCGGAAGATTTGTGCGAAGTTTGTACCAAGGGTGCTCTGAGAAGATCAGAAAGAAAGACGTTCATGACAGCAGGGAGATGGGCGAACTGATCAATTCAGATCCCGCAGTTCTTGATGCTCTGGTGACCTGCGATGAAAGCTGGATCTACTGCTATGACCCAGAGACCAAGAGACAGAGTTCCCAGTGGAAGCATGCTGGTTCTACCAGACCCAAGAACGCCAGACAGAGCAAATCCACACACAAACTTTTGATGATGCCTTTTTTGACAGCACTGGCATAATCTACATGCACAAGGTTCCCACTGGACAGACAGTCAACAAGGAATACTATGTAGTGGTTTTAAGGGAGTTCAGGAAGAGATTCCATCGGAAGAGGCCAGCACTCTTCAAATCGGGTCCGTGGCATTTACACGAAGACAATGCACTGGTCCACAAATCCATCTTTGTCACTGACTATTTGACCGAGATGGGCATCAAGACAGTTCCTCACCGTCACTATAGTCCAGACCCTGCTCCCTGTGACTTTTGTTTATTCCCTCAGCTCAAGGAAAAACTTAGAGGCTGTCGTTATGGGACAATTGAAAAGATGAAAGAGGCTGTGACGAAGGTCATTGCCACGCTCACACAAGCGGACTTCCATGGGGCCTTCCAGAAGTTGTTGTATCGGTACAGCAAGTGCATTGCAGCAGGAGGAGATTACTTCGAAGGGGACTAGAGTTTCATGTGTGTACTATCAATAAAAGTGCCATACGAAAAAAGTCTGAAAACTTATTCAATGATCCTTATATATATATATATATATATATATATATATATATATATATATATATATGATAAGATTTAAAAACTGCTCTTGTTCCCCATCCTTGCCAGCGCGTTCTGGAATTCTTCAAAATTTCTGGACACAACTGGACCTGTTAAACAATTACGTGGCTTTAATGCCAAAGTTAAACATTCTCACAAAAAAAACGAAACAAAAAATTCCTCCCTTACATAATTAAAAGATATATTTCACCGAACAGAGCCATTTTTTTTTTAAATACATAAAAAATATAATTTTCAATCCCTTTTCTGTCACAGAGGTTTAGCATTCCCAGTAGAAAAGATTGCCGTAAACGCTAGATGCAAATTTTTAATGGACAACAAAATTTCTTAAAGGGACAGTCGTTAGAAAAAGAAAATATCGAAGGGATTTTTACAAAAGTAATTAATATTTCACTTTAATTGAATAAAAATATTTCTCTTGAGATTCTAGGTAAATAAATAGTTAGGAACTGAATGAGATAGAGAAGAGCAATTTGAGATAGATAGATAGATAGAATCAGAATGAGATAGATAGATAGATAGATAGATAGATAGATAGATAGATAGATAGATATGAACAGACTGAGATAGATAGATAGATAGATAGATAGATAGATAGATAGATAGATAGATATGAACAGATTTAGATAAATAGATAGATAGATAGATATGAACAGAACTAGATAGATAGATAGATAGATAGATAGATAGATAGATAGATATGAACAGACTGAGATAGATAGATTGATAGATAGATAGATAGATAGATAGATATGAACAGATTTAGATAGATAGATAGATAGATAGATAGATAGATAGATAGATAGATAGATATGAACAGAACTAGATAGATAGATATAGATAGATATGAACAGAACTAGATAGATAGATAGATAGATAGATAGATAGATAGATATGAACAGAACTAGATAGATAGATAGATAGATAGATAGATAGATTAACATCTACTTTCATTTACCTCAACAAGAATCTTCTTCCTTATGAATAATTTACATGGCCATTGTTCCTACGGGCGTCAATTATCTTCGTGAGAGACCACAGATGCCTTTTTTTAGAATTTTGCTCAAAACAAATTCGCTGAAAGCTATGAAACTTCGATTGTATCTCAACTTCTGGAGATGGTCTCCAAACATGTCCTTGCAAAATATCCAAGTGCTCAGGAAATATGACAATGAAGGATTTTATAGAAGTTGGGAAAATTTTGTCTGGTTACAACTTGAATATTCTCGTAATCCGAGACGTTTTAATCAGACTTATCTACCAGATTTTGATGGATTATCCTGTCGCTAGATTATAATGCTTTGTGTTGCAACAGTAGATTAGAAGACACTGCCATTCGAAAATGCCACTTGCATATATATATATATATATATATATATATATATATATATATATATATATATAGTTTGATTGTTGAATTACTCGGTAAGTAATAACAAAATTAGGTCAGAATGTTAAATTAGATTCCGTAGGATTTTCAAAATGTCAGAATGCAATTCAATATTACCATCTCGATCGACACGGTTGAATTACGCTGAATTTACTCCCTGCTGATTTGTAAAAACTGTCACCACCCACCAAAAAGAAATATTCTATGTATCACTGAGAATCAGATGGTGAGGCTCCAGTTCTGAAGATATGAGACGTGTGAAGTGCATCTTCGCTGTCATTACTCCCAGGTCCACTATAACCTGGAGTAATAGTACTAGTCTGGTTGGTTGGTTTGGTTTTATAGCATATCTTTTTTTCCTGTTTTTATATATATATTATACATATGATTTGTAAACATTTTTTATAGATACACACAGTTAAATGATCAAACAGTTCTATTTCTAACAATTCAATTTTGCAAAAGTCAATTGTTTTCAATTAGTTTACATATCAAACATTTCTATTTGACCCCAAAATAGGACCCTAGGCTACTACTCCGGGTCAGAGTCGAGTTGGGAGCGATAGAATTGAAAGGCTATTCTGCATTCTCCAAAACCCCAGCGTTATTGGAGCTTCGCCATCAGATTGATACCTGTTTTTGTCTGGTCTATGGGTCAAATAGAACTGTTTAAATTCAAAAGAAATGCTTGATGTCAAATAACCATGAATTTCTTGTATTACGAATAGTTACTTGAAGCTATAATTGTTTACAAAATATTATCCTAAGTTACCTAAACTATGGAAATATGGATCTACAAATGATTATTATCAAAAAGAATTACATAAAACGATATAATTATTTGCATTAGATAGAAATACTTGAAACCATAAAATTATTTGTATTAAATAGAAATACTTGAAACCATAAAATTATTTGTATTAGATAGAAATACTTGAAACCATAAAATTATTTGTACTAGATAGAAATACTTGAAACCATAAAATTATTTGTATTAGATAGAAATACTTGAAACCATAAAATTATTTGTATTAGATAGAAATACTTGAAACCATAAAATTATTTGCATTAGATAGAAATACTTGAAACCATAAAATTATTTGTATTAGATAGAAATACTTGAAACCATAAAATATATTTATATTAGATAGAAATACTTGAAACCATAAAATTATTTGTATTAGATAGAAATACTTGAAACCATAAAATATATTTGTATTAGATAGAAATACTTGAAACCATAAAATATATTTGTATTAGATAGAAATACTTGAAACCATAAAATTATTTGTATTAGATAGAAATACTTGAAACCATAAAATTATTTGCATTAGATAGAAATACTTGAAACCATAAAATTATTTGTATTAGATAGAAATACTTGAAACCATAAAATATATTTGTATTAGATAGAAATACTAGAAACCATAAAATTATTTGTATTAGATAGAAATACTTGAAACCATAAAATTATTTGTATTAGATAGAAATACTTGAAACCATAAAATTATTTGCATTAGATAGAAATACTTGAAACCATAAAATTATTTGTATTAGATAGAAATACTTGAAACCATAAAATATATTTGTATTAGATAGAAATACTTGAAACCATAAAATTATTTGTATTAGATAGAAATACTTGAAACCATAAAATTATTTGCATTAGATAGAAATACTTGAAACCATAAAATTATTTGTATTAGATAGAAATACTTGAAACCACTTTAACCGCCCAGGCGACTGGGGCTGTAGAATACACTGACTGCACCTTTGCAGAGGGTTAAGACCCCCCACCAATGAGTGTCCTGATATGACACTAAACAGTCTGATGGTGAGGTCCAAGTAATGCTAGGGCTTTGGGAAATACGGAGTACACCTTCATTGCCATTGCTCCTATGTTCACTCTGGCTCGGAATGGTAGCACCTGATAGAGCCCTATCTATGGGTTAAATAGAACTAACGGCATACTTATGCTAAACTGGATCGTTTGATTAAACTGAATAGCTTGAAATAGAAATGTTTTGGACAATTAAACCGTACTTACATTTAAACTGCGTGCTTATGTTAAACTGAATCATTTGAAATAGAACTACTTTTTTTACATTGAAACTGTATTTACACTAAACTGAATTCTTTAACATAGAACTGTTTTGACATTTAACTGTGTGTAAACAAAATCTGCACTTATATTAAGCTGAATTATAACTGCTTGACTAAACTGAATCGCTCGAAATAGAAATGTTTTTGACAATTAAACTGTACATACATTTAAACTGCGTACTAAGGCTAAACTGAATTATTTGAAATCGAAATGTTTTTGACATTGAAACTGTACTTACACTAAACGGAATTGTTATATATAACTACTTGGATAAACGGAATAGTTTGAAATAGAAATGTTTTTGACAATCTGTATACTCATACTAAACTGAATTGGTTGAAATAGAACTGATTATTTACATAAAAATGGATTTGGCGTTAAATAACCTACAAAGGATGATATGCCATAAAATCAAACCAAACCAAACCACTCTAACCATATATATTGCCCAGTCGGCCAGGGCTGTAGAATACGCCGACTGCACCACTGCGGAAGGGTATGACCCCACCTCCAATGAGTGTCCTGGGATGACACTAAACAATCTGATTGTAAGGTTCCAGTGATGCTGGAGCTTTAGAGAATCCGAAGTACCCCTTCATTGACATTTCTCCCAGGTCCACTCTGCCCCGGAATGGTAGCACTTGATAGGGCCCGATCAGTGGGTTAAATAGAACTAACTGCATACTTCTGCTAAATTGAATTGTTTGAATTAGAACTGTTTGACTAAACTGAATAACTTGAAATAGAAATGTTTTTGACAATTAAACTGTACTTACATTTAAACTACGTGCTTATGCTTAACTGAATTGTTTGAAATTGAACAGTTTTTGACATTGAAAATGTACTTACACCAAACTGATTTGTTTAATATAGAACTGTTTTTTTTTTTTACATCTAACTATGAGTTAACAAAATCTGTACTTATACTAAACTGAATTTGCTGAATTAGAACTGTTTAAATAAACAGAATAACTAAAAATAGAAATGTTTTTGACTATTAAACTGTGTACTCTTACAAAACTAAATTGTTTGAAATAGAACTATTTGCATAAAAATGGATTTGGTGTTAAATAACCTACAAAGGTTGATATCCCATAAAACCCAACCAAAGCAAATCATATAAATTTAACATATATGTCTCAACAGTATTTGACATTAAATAACCTACACTAGTTGATATGCCATAAAACCAAACCAAACCATTTGTATTAAATATATATGTATAAAGAGGATTTGGCATTAAATAACCTACAAAGGTTGATATGCCATAAAACCCAACGAACATAACCATTTATACCGGCATAATGGTAGGAGTGTTCACAAAGAGGCCGGAAAACCGGAGTTCCATACCAAAGACATAAAAATGGTAGTTGATGCCTCCTTACTTAACACTTTTCACAATAAGATACAGAATAAGGGTAAGTGGGGCAATCCACTGTAGTAGCTAAGGAAAAGGAAACCTTCGAGTCACCCTCGACTTCGGTCGGCCAATTTACTTACTTATAGAAATATTCAAAACAATATAATTATTTGTATTAGATAAGAATAGTTGAAACCATAAAATTATTTGTATTAGATAGGAATACTTGAAACCATGTACTTATTAGTATTTAAGAGAAATACTTTAAGTCATACAATCATGTGCAAAAGAAAATTACCCAAAAAAATAAATATAAATGTATTATGAACATAATTTCCTACTCTCTAGGTATAAAATAGCCCTTGATAGATTGATATGCCGTTAAAATCAATCAATCAACAAATTTCGATCATCAGATTGGTTGCAAAATAAAATTATATTAAAGTAATTTCATTTCACTGCCCACATGAAAATTGAGGTTCTCGAAACTTGAGTTGGACGATTTTTTTCATATTTTAATATGTTTGTTACGTATTGCTCCACTCATAAAATATAGAGCAATTTTTACTTTATAATTATATCATTTTAACACACACACACACATACACACACACACACACACACACATATATATATATATATATATATATATTGTCATCCATAGACAGACTGTTTCGTGGTATCACAATTCTTCAGTGTGGCTAGACACGTAGGACGCTAGAAGCCGGGATCGAACCCCATTCAACTTTACGTTAGACTTCGTCTCAAACCGCTCGGCTAAGGGAATTTTTAAGGTATTATATAGTAACAGCAGCAGCGTCCGTTTGTTTACATTTTTATACCCTATCGGCTACCAGAGTGCTCAATTCTTTCGAAGAGCTTTGCATTATGCGAGCGGCGGCCGAAAATTCCTTCACCAGAGTGCTCAACCTCCATGGGGCAGTATATATATATATATATATATATATATATATATATGAATTAGGATAGAGTAGAGATAGAGACAATATTGCTTAGTGATTGTCAGTTTCTCACCAATACAATCATCGGACCAAATCATAGAAACATGTCTATAGTGCATAATCCATGGACAATACCAAGTAGATGATATGAACTTATTTCTTTTTACATATCCATCATTCTTGAAAAAAGGCAGATCTTTTCCTTTTGTATCTCGTTCCTTTTTCTCATGGTAATAAAACTTAAGTATTATGACTTCTTTGAAAATAGTGGTGGTACTATTCAACTCACGGCTGGGATCCAAATAAAATAGCTACATATATGTCTATATATATATATATATATACATATATCACCATCATCATCAACTCATGCTGACTGCACGGATTCCCCGGACTCTCTCTCTCTCTCTCTCTCTCTCTCTCTCTCTCCTTATCATCCATCGCTCCTATGAGGTCTTCCAGACTACGTCCAGTGTCCGCACAGAGCTGATGTAAAGAAGTTCTTGCTAATCGGCCACCACTGGCACATTCATGTGTTTGGGTCCACAGAATAACGCCACTTATGAGTTCGCCCTTGCTTCTCCAGGAGTGTTCCGCATGACTACATCGTTTAATAGTTTTTGAGATAGGAGGGAGGTGGTGGTACCGCAGCTGTTTTGTAGGTTGCTACTTCCAGTATTTGTTCAAAATAGCACGTAGAAGCTTTTTTCCACACGTTTTGTTAGTGTCCATGTGGTGCATTCGTACAGTAGTATTGACACCGCCACAGTTTGGAAAAATCCCGTTTACTGCCTACCTGAAGATTGAGGTTCCCGAAACTTGTGTGGGAGGATTTAGATAGATAGATAGATAGATAGATCAGACTTTTATATGATCGACAACCAATAGGCTTTTCAACCCTTCACCTGGCGTATTTAAACATCACTTTCAGTAGATGAGATATTGCGGCCGAGGTTTGTGAACTTCTAATTTTTGTCTGCCCCTTACAGCGGAGATTGCTCCTTTTCATTTACAACAAATGTACTGTTTTACATATATTAGTTTTTACATATATTTGATAGCATGAATCCTTATCAACGACCACTGGTTTCATGCTGTCTTTATACGACGATTATCAGTCGGAAAAAGAAAGATTTTGGAGAAATCAAAAAAATCGAAACGATAAAATCAAAATAATTTTTACGTTCGAATTGCATATAAATGTTTTTATGTGTGTATGTGTGTGTGTGTGAGTGGATTATATTTGCGTATTGTTATGTGTGATTGTATATGCAATTGTGTGTGTGTGTGATGATAAATGCGCCGAGTGACAAATTTGCTGTTGCGTGCTGAATATATGAGTAGCGATGTGTTGTGACACTATGAGTTTGATATATGCACATACATGTATACACACATACGTGTGTGTGTGTATATATATATACGCCCACGCACATGTGTGTGCACACACACACACACAGCTACATACACACACACACACACACATATATATGTGGCAAGATGAGTTAGATTCGGCCTGGGTATCAAATTTCAAATGTTAGGAAAACCCATTAACTAGATTAAGGAAATCTAGATAAGAAAATGTTTATACATGTAGCCACGGGCGTGGGTAAGTGTTAAGTACTTGTCGGGTACTGGTCAAAAACTTAAAAGGGTCTGAATTTAATGTCCCTGTATCGGAGACGGCCAGTGTAGGAAATATTTTTATGTCCATTTTTTTAAGAGAGAAATGGCTCCCAAAAAAGTTATGGGTTTATTCGTGGGTGTCCTATTGGCCCGAAATAATAATGAAACATTCTGTATATATACAGGTGCATTTTGGGTCCTAGCAGTCAGACTTAGTTTGGGTTCGAGGAAAGTTGATTAGGCCGGGACAAAGAAACAACGAACAGCAACATTACCAGCCGGACCCAGTTAGTTAAGATAATCTTTTGCCAGCCGAAACTCAAACGAGAATTAATTATCCACAAAGTGTTACACGCTCCCCATCATCCCTTAACGTTTTAACCACAAGTTGTTGTTGTGTTTTTTAGTTCTTTTCTCTGTGAACCTGCTTCTCGCTTGATCCGGTCCCACTTAAGTTCTCGACGGGGACTTAGTAACTTATGCAACGAACTGCAGAAGCGAGTATTATCACAGTGTAACGGAAGTCAGGAGACATTTGGGGATTAGACTGAATAATTTATTTTTATTGTGTAGCGATGATTTTAACTAAGGGACACATTTATCATCATCATTGTATTATGAAGAAAATGAATTTTTGATTTGACATGTAAGTATAATAGACGGAATGTATGCTGGATTTAAAACGTAGGAATAATAGGTAAGGTGGGAATATCATGGTGTTGATAGACATGGTATACTGTTAGATATTATGGTGTATTATTGTCATATGATAGGGTGTATAATGTAATATTATATTATATTATATCTCTATCATAGATAATAAGCACTCTCCAAATTATACCGCATTTGGTCTGCCATAAACCCACCAAGTGAAATTTTGACAACTATCAACTCTTTTAACATATATATATATATATATATATATATATATATATCAATGATACTAACAGTATTTTATACATAAACATACCAAACTCTCTATCTCTATTTCTCTGTCTTTCTCTTTCTCTCTTTCTCTCCCTTTCTCTCTCTCTCTAAATATATATATATATATATATATACTAGAGCTAGTTAAATGTTTGGCATTATTTTGGTAATTTGAGGTACAATTCGACAGTTCTGAATGCTTTTGCCAATGTTGTGAAGATAACGAACCACACTGAACTGTGAGACATCGGGTTCGCCTGATACTCTCGCCGTGCTACTCGACGAATCTACCGCTGTGCCTTAAAGCACCGCTTGGAATCCACGGTTTTAGGCCAACCTGATCTTTCTGATCGTCGAGGTTCTTGCAACCCATGCGAAATTTCTTCAACCATCTGATTACTTTAGTGGGATCAAGTGCGCCCTCACCCTTCGCACAATACATGTTTTTACTTGCTTCCGCGGTCTTATGACACTGTTAGAACTCGTGAAATATGTTTCAAGATTAGAATTGGTTGTGAGGCCTTCAAATTACACATGTTGTAGCGTTTCATGGACCCAAGAACATAATCAACGATAATGTACAAACGAAACACTTCTTTATGAAAATATCTCTCTCATTTTATTCCTATACGGGGCCCACTGTTTGATGTTAGTTTGAGAGATAGATGGAGAGACATATACTCAGAGAGAGGAATTCTTCTTCCCATATCTTCTTCCAGGAGCCAGGGGGTGCCAACGCTTGCACCCCCTTGCAAGCTCGTTAGAAACGACCTGATCGGCTGCGTGTGCCTCACTCGACTCCGATTCTCAGCACTCTGTCTAAATCTAACCGCGTGGTTCTCATCACGTGGTCTCCTTCCGGTTACACACCTGTTGTACCCGATCATGCTGCCCTGTTTACTAATCACATTTTGACAGCTTGTCAAAGCACACGGGGCCACTAGGAACGAACCGGAAATCCATGGCATATGTTATATAACACACACACAGTGAAGAAATGCACAACGTGTCAGCACACCGACTAACATGATACTACAAACCACAACAGGTACCTTTTCTACAGCTTGAACTGCTTCGGTTTCTAGCATGAATCAAAATATTGCAAAACCTTTGACTTCACCAATATGTATATATATATGTGGTGGGGGGGCGAAGAGAAAGATTTTTTGTATATATATATATATATATAATGAAGTGAAATTATCCCAGATCACTTTTCATTCCTAAAAACTAGTTCGTTCTTATTTCCCCCAAACAGAATTCCTTACGATGAGATTCATTTTGTTAAAGAATTTCTAATCTGAAATTTCCTTCGTAAAAGAATCAGTCACAAAGAAGTCTCATTCCAATAGACAATTATCAACGATAAATGCACACCGCTCCGCTGCTACCACCCTCACCCCCGCCAAGTTATTCGGTATTCAATGAAGACGCGAATTAGCAAAGGAATAATAACAAAATAAGCAGCATTCATAAGATTATATCCTCAATCAATCACAAACTCCGAAATTATGAACCTAGATTCGAGGGCCCCCACCAACCACCAACAAAAAAAAAAGATCCTGACACGTATGTATAGAGCCGAAATTCCTAAACTAGGCCCATAGCCAATGAGATGGGTATCTGAGTTCCATAAAAAAAAACTACAAAACCAACACAAAATAATATTGTAGCTTAGTGTCTAAAAAACGTGGAAAGTAAAATAAAGCCCTGTTTTTGTTTTTTTCCAAGATTAAACACGAAATATAAGATCACCTAGCCCAATGGTAATCTATATTTTTTAATGACATGTCAACCCGTCAAGGATTATTTCACTCGTAGGGATTAATGAACTGCGTTCATAATATGTTCATCTTTATATTTTTATATATTAAGAGGATTTTTTATTATGCACGCAGTCCTGTCGAAATTGATTATCTTGACACTATTCGACACATAAATGTAAGCCCAACAGGTACGAACCATTCTGCGTCTGGGTATTCTTCGTGGAGGAGTGGATAATGTGATGGACTGCGGTTTCAATGCAAGTGGGTCTTAACTCCGGTCGCTCCATTGTATTCCTTTCGGAAAATTACCATTGCGAATAGTACAAACCCTCTTATTTCCCACTACTGTTCTTCTTCAAGGATGGCTTTGGCATTAAATGACTCACGAAGGTTGATATACCTTTAAGCAAAGAAACCAAATCAAACCACTCCAGGTTGGAGTGGACCTGGAAGTAATGGCAATGAGAGTGGACTTCACACACCCCAGATCTCCAGAACAGAAGCCTCATCGTCTGTTGCAGTTTAGTGTCAGAGTGGACCTAGGAGTAATGGCAATGAAGGGGTACTCCACACTCCCCAGATCTCCAAAACAGAAGCCTCATCATCTGATGCAGTTTAGTGTCAGAGTGGGCCTAGGAGTAATGGCAATGAGAGTATACTCAACACTCCCCAGATCTCCAGAACAGAAGTCTCATCATCTGATGCAGTTTAGTGTCAGAGTGGACCTAGGAGTAATGGCAATGAAGGGGTACTCCACACTCCCCAGATCTCCAGAACAGAAGCCTCATCATCTGATGCAGTTAAGTGTCGTACCTTCTTCTAGGCCCCAATGACATGATGTCAAAGTTAACAAGCTAGTCTCGTAAACCATTTACTACTTGGTAGTGACTTCGTTTCTCACTGGCGCCTCATCTTCATAGACTTGTTCTGTTTATTTTTAAGGCCGAGTTACGTTAAAAGTAATAGTTCATCGAAGTTAAGCAGCGCTTGGCCAGTTCAGTATTTAGATGGGTGACCATTTAGATAAGGTAAGCCACCTTTTGACTGTACCCAACCCAGCAAAGCTGAGTGAATTCCAAGTCCCAGAGAAAACTCGTTGATTCCAGTCAGCTTACCGAAGTAAATCAGCGATAAGCCCTCTCAGTACGATAAGTTCCAGGTTTTTTCTGTACAGGCATTTAAAATTGCCGTAGACTCTTGAGAATTCACTATGTTATTGCTATACATCTTATGAGATGACTGACCAATTCGTATGATTTCAGGTTCAAATGAACAGCTACAGCAGGAATTGGAATACACCCAGCAAGATCCTGATTGTGATTGCTGGTGAATTTCAAAAATACAATCTGACACTTTAGAAGAACGATGTGCAATAAAATTGTTTTAAACTTGGAAAAAATGCCACAGAAACGTATGGAATGCTTCAGACTGCTTTTCGACCATTTTGCATAAATCGAGTTAAAAAAAAGTGCTGTTTGCTACACAGAGGTGTAGGGAAGGGCACTACTCCTTTCCGTGGATTGCTCCACTTTACTCTTGATCCTTTATCTTATAATGCTGAGTGTTAAACAAGATGACATCAAGTACCATTTTTTGAGTTTTTGGTATGACTTGATCAAGGATTGAACCTCGGTGTCCCGGTCCATTGTTTAATACTCTACTAATTATGCCAATAATTGCTTCAATTTAGCTTTATCTAATTTATATACCCAACCCCTCCGCCTTAAAGAATACAGTCTGCCCTACTATTTACCCATGACTGGAGATATAATGATTAAATTCATACCTTTCCACTGCGTTATGTGAAATGCAAATAGATTCGTCCAGGATTTGAACTCTGGTCGTCGTGTCCATTTCCAACGACAGTAATCATTACTCCGTGAATGCCTCCATAAGTTAACTGTGGTCGGTTTAAGGTGAAGATTCTTTTTGTATTTATAGCTACTGGTCCAGGGGAAGAAAACAAGGGTTGACTTCATTATATTCACAATGCCATTGCAAACATTATTATTTCAGTAAGTCTCCAATCATTGCAAAGAAAATGTTTATATCAAGCGACTGCCAATGACTTGGTAGGAGAAATATGAAACAATTTACAATTTGTCCGGCCGAGATACTTTCATAGGATACCCCCCCCCCGCATCACGATTACCTATTACCTATCAGAATATCCGCTTAGTTCGTTATCAGATTGTTTCCTTAAAAGAATAAACAATCCCAAAAAATACGAAGACTCACTAATCAGCAAAGTAATTATCCCAACTGAAAAACTAATTATTCCACAGACCCTGACACTGGCTTATAGCCTTGCTTTCACCCACAAACCGGAAATGAATAACTCAGAAAGAGATTACAGTTGTTTATATCCAATTCCGCTCAAGTAAATAGGTACAGATTAGTTCGTTATCTCGGCCTATTAATGGGGGGGGTGGAGTGATTATGCCCCCCACCACCACCTGTGGAATTATATAGAAAATATCCCAAATATTTGCTAATCATTATTGATCAGTTTAATCGATATCGACAAAGCTAAAAAAAAAACGTAATGTGGAGCAAAAAATTTTTTTTTCGTTTTTTTTGAGCTTTCTAATTACCAAAAAAATTGTTATACAATGAAAATATATCAGAGCCAGTCAAAAGATTTCCAATATTTTGCAGCACGAATATCATATAGCCAAAGCAGTTCAAGCCGTGGAAAAGATACCCGCCGTGGTTGGTTGTATCGTGATAGATGGTACGCCGACACGTAGTGCATTACTCTACTCTGTGTGTGATTTGAAAGCTACTCAGATGACAGTGCAACTGTGTCAAATTCGAAAATTTTACGGGTTCTGACTGGGCCATAACGCCGCAGGAGCAGACAAAGATGTTTGTTGTGCGAAAAGTGAGGGCTCACTTGATCACTGTATGTTAACTAAATGGTCAAAAAATTTCGCTCGGGTTGCAAGTACCTCGACAATCAGGCAAAGTCAAATAGACCTAAAACTGTGGATTCCTCGAAGCCATAGAGGCAAATCCAGCGATTAGTACTCGCAGAGAATCTTATGAGGTCCACAACCTTGGTAAAAGTATCTAAAGTTGTTAAATTGTGACTCGTGTTACTAAAATATTGCAAAACTTTTGATTCACCCTATCTCGTGCCTCATGTTACTAAAATATTGCATTACTTTTGACTCACAGTTGATGGACTTCATACTATTAAAATATTGCAAAACTTTTGACACACACTAGATGTGACTCGTGTTACCAAAATATTGCAAAACGTTTGACTCACACTAGATGTGACTCATGTTACTAAAATATTGCAAAACTTTTGACTCACACTAGATGTGACTCGTGTTACTAAAATATTGCATAACTTTTGACTCACACAAGATGGACCTCGTATTATCAAAATATTGCAAAACTTTTGACTCACACTAGAGATGCCTCATGTTACTAAAATATTGCAAAACTTTTGACTCACCAAAACTTGTGCCTCATGTTACTAAAATACTGCATAACTTTTGACTCACCAGATTATTTTTTTGGAGACAGGGAAAGTAAAAGTTTGGGATATTAAAACTAAAAGCGCGGTCATCTCATGTTTCGTTTCCCACCCTGGGTGGAAATCCCCATGGCATAATGGCTACAGAGAAAGACTGCGGCCTCGATGTATGTGAGTTCGAACTCCAGTCGCGCTATTACGTTCACTTTCAGACAGATAAACTCTGCGAAAAGTATATGTCTTTTTCTCCCCCAAGCTATTCATTAAATTGTATCACTGCTCTTCTTCTGCAAGGGTAGCTTTGGCATTAGATAATCCACGAAGATTGATGTGCCGTTAAACAAAAGAAACTACAATCTATTTGTGTACATACGTCCACTCATACAAGGTCACACGCCGATACTCAAAGTGCATGCAAACATTCCCAACACTTACACCTTTCTCCCCCTCTCTCTCTCTCTCTCTCTCTCTCTCTCTAGGTCTGTCAGCGATTCTTAGAATTCGCTGATTGTATTTGTTGCTGGGGGTTTAAAAACCTCCCCACAAAGGTGTCTTTAGTATGATACTAAACTGCATCTGCTAGTAGGTCTCCAGTTCTGAGGTCCCGGAAGTGTAAAGAAACCCCTTCATTGCCATGAGTCCCAGGTCCACTCTGACCTGGAGGAAGTGGTGCTAACAACTAAGGGATAAGACTTTCTCCCCAAAAGGGGTGTCATGAGTATGACGCTAAACTGCATCTGATGGTGAGGTTCCAGTTCTGGGGAGTCTGAAGTACTGCTTCATTGCCATTACTCCCTGGATAAGTTAATATATCAAAGTAATGATATTCTAAGATGGAGATACAAGCAGTCGCGCTTCTACGGAAAATTGCACCCATGGCAAGAATTTTAATTGCGTCCCTGCCTAAGTGTCTAACACCCTTTTTTTCTTCTTTTTTTTTTTTTTTTAATTTTCTTTGAGAAAATTTAAAATCGGCTCATTGTCTTCTCTGGCCCAGTTGACTGGAGCTGTAGACTGCATCTCTGTAGAGGGATAAGACTCTCCCAACGAGTTTCGTGTAAATGACACTAAACAATCTAATGGTGAGGCTTCAGTAAATCTGGAGCTTTGGAGAATGCAGAGTGCCCCTTCATTGCCATCACTCCCAGATCCACTCTGATCAGGAGTGGTAACACCTGATTAGATCCTATCTGTGGATCAAATAGAACTAAAGTATAATTACGCAAAACTGAATTGTTTAAGATCAACTGTTTTTACCTTTAATTGTGTGTAAAAAAAAAATGTGTATTTATGCTGAACTGAATTCTTTGAAATAGAACTGTTTTAACATTTAATTGTGTGTAAACAAAAGTTAGTGACCTTAGTCGAGGGTGACTCGAAGGCTCACTTTTCAATAGCAACCACACCGAGGTCAAGGGGAGGGTGCGACTCTATTCCCTGGATTGCTCCACTTTACCCTTGATCTTTACCTCATAATGCTGAGTGTTAAGCAAGGTGGCATCTAGCACCATTTTTGAGTCTTTGGTACGAATCAACATAGGATTGAACCCCAGTCTCCCGGAACATTGGCGAACACTCTACTCATTAAGCAAATAAACAAAACTGTACTTATACAAAATTGAATTGTTTGAAACTTTTATCAAAATGAGAAAATTTAGCATTAAATAACCCGAAAAGGGTCGATACACCGTAAAACAAAACCAACCAACCAACCATTGTCTTCTCACACAATGTTCTAAAATAAAGAAATGACACTTTTAAATTTCACAAATTTTGCAGGAAATCCTAGACTATCTACTTAATTTACGCAAATGAATAGTTCCATCGTCGGTACCCTCTTACGGAAGCTTCCTTTTAAGTGGGGCCCAGGGTGCGTGCATTACCTGCCATACCGTTGATAAGCTACTGGATACATGTTGCTAAAACACATCAGTAAAGATAAGAAAATGACTTTTGCAAAACTTTTGACTCAACCTGGTAGCTTGAAATATTGCAAAACTTTTGACTCAACCTGCTAGCTTGAAAGATTGCAAAACTTTTGACTCAACCTGCTAGCTTGAAAGATTGCAAAGCTTTTGACTCAACCTGGTAGCTTGAAATATTGCAAAACTTTTGACTCAACCTGGTTGCTTGAAAGATTGCAAAACTTTTGACTCAACCTGCTAGCTTTAAATATTGCAAAACTTTTGACTCAACCTGCTAGCTTGAAAGATTGCAAAACATTTGACTCAACCTGCTAGCTTGAAATATTGCAAAACATTTGACTCAACCTGCTAGCTTGAAATATTGCAAAACTTTTGACTCAACCTGCTAGCTTTAAATATTGCAAAACTTTTGACTCAACCTGCTAGCTTGAAATATTGCAAAACTTTTGACTCAACCTGGTAGCTTGAAATACTGCAAAATTTTTGACTCAACCTGCTAGCTTTAAATATTGCAAAACTTTTGACTCAACCTGCTAGCTTGAAATATTGCAAAACTTTTGACTCAACCTGCTAGCTTTAAGTATTGCAAAACTTTTGACTCAACCTGGTTGCTTGAAATATTGCAAAACTTTTGACTCAACCTGCTAGCTTTAAATATTGCAAAACTTTTGACTCAACCTGCTAGCTTGAAATACTGCAAAACTTTTGACTCAACCTGTTTGCTTGAAATATTGCAAAACTTTTGACTCAACCTGGTTGCTTGAAATATTGCAAAACATTTGACTCAACCTGCTAGCTTGAAAGATTGCAAAACTTTTGACTCAACCTGCTAGCTTGAAATATTGCAAAACTTTTGACTCAACCTGCTAGCTTTAAATATTGCAAAACTTTTGACTCAACCTGCTAGCTTGAAATACTGCAAAACTTTTGACTCAACCTGGTTGCTTGAAATATTGCAAAACTTTTGACTCAACCTGGTTGCTTGAAATATTGCAAAACTTTTGACTCAACCTGCTAGCTTTAAATATTGCAAAACTTTTGACTCAACCTGCTAGCTTTAAATATTGCAAAACTTTTGACTCAACCTGCTAGCTTGAAAGATTGCAAAACTTTTGACTCAACCTGCTAGCTTTAAATATTGCAAAACTTTTGACTCAACCTGCTAGCTTGAAATACTGCAAAACTTTTGACTCAACCTGTTTGCTTGAAATATTGCAAAACTTTTGACTCAACCTGGTTGCTTGAAATATTGCAAAACTTTTGACTCAACCTGCTAGCTTGAAATACTGCAAAACTTTTGACTCAACCTGGTTGCTTGAAATACTGCAAAACTTTTGACTCAACCTGGTTGCTTGAAATACTGCAAAACTTTTGACTCAACCTGGTTGCTTGAAATATTGCAAAACATTTGACTCAACCTGGTTGCTTGAAATACTGCAAAACTTTTGACTCAACCTGGTTGCTTGAAATACTGCAAAACTTTTGACTCAACCTGGTTGCTTGAAATACTGCAAAACTTTTGACTCAACCTGGTTGCTTGAAATACTGCAAAACTTTTGACTCAACCTGGTTGCTTGAAATATTGCAAAACATTTGACCCACGCTAGGATATTTGAAATTCTAAGAGTCATTTTGTACAGTTTTCGTTTCTCCTTTAATAAAATCTGTAGTAATTAATAAGGTTTTGGCTTCAGTTTCTTTGTTTAATGGCGTTTTAACCTTCATGGGTCATTTAATGCCAAAGCCATCGATGTAAAAGTACAGTAATGGTGCTATTTAACACGTAGTTGGGAGGATAAAGGGGTTCATGCCTTTTCCAATGGTTTAGTCCAAAAGTGACCGAAATGTCACAAGTGGAGTCGTAGTTCAGCACGCTAGCCACTACGCTACGAGGACACTCTCTCCTAATTATATCAGAACGAGTATTAAGTTTTTTGACCGACATTCGTATATAATCGATGTTCAGAATTCGATTTAGAATCTGACGTTTTCTTATTTCAACATCAGGTTTTCTAATTTCCTTTTAAAAATTTTAAAACGCTAAATAAAGATTAAGAATCAATATATTTTTGTCTTTTATAATAGATCTTCCGGGAGATATTAACGGCCGTCCTTTCTGCTGATTGTATATTCAATATTCTATCTTCGTTGTTGAGCCTTGAAAATCAGCATTCAACATCTGTGCTTTTAACTGATATCGAACATTCTAGGTCATTTAGTAAAGCTCAAACTAGCTACAGTAGGGAGGCATATTTTGATAGGGGGGGGGCATAATCAGTTGATAGCATTACCGAAAGGTAAGGATAGCAAGAGAGAGTCAAAGAGATCGTTTTGATTATGATGATAATGCTTTCCACTGCAGATGTATGGAACCATTGCAGACGTATAGGTAGCTCAGTGAGAACCGAAATCACTTACCAAGGTTAACTGACCGACTTCAGTAGCTATTATATTACGAAAGGCTCTGCTCCAAAAAGTAATCATAGCTTAGTTGCTCAAGGAAATGAATACTGGATACACAGTGAGGATCGAACTCAATGATAATTGATTTGCGTGACTTGTTTACTTGCTAAACACTACACCGCGTCGAATTATTTTTTGATCATCACTTTTTAAAGATGTTTTTTTTATTTATTTATTTCTTTAATGGCATAACCAGCCTGGAAAGGGCTTTTGTAGTTCAGGATGTCTCAAAAAAGATGCAATCCATTTATATGATAATGATTTATTACTGAGACAAGTGCAATGGTGGTCATTTGGAACATGTCCTGTAAAAAATGCATCTTTTGAGCAAGAGAAATTAAATCATTGGGGGTTTTTATTGTTATTAAATCAGCTTCCAGGACATGCAATCTCTTTTTAATTTCTTGTCAAAGTAACAAATCCTTATCATATTCATGGGTTGCATTGATTTTGAGACAGTTTTGAATGATTTTGTCTCCAAATAAGTAGTGAGGCAAAATATTTTTCCTCTTTTGTCCAAGATCAAGGATTAGTAGTTGTTATAGTACACTATTTTCAAATCTGAAACAAAAAAAGAACATAACGTTATTATAAGTAGAGTTATTAGCAGTCACATATTAGCCCACTGTTGGCAGAATAAGAGAGTTCATACGTTTGCCAAGGTTTGACTTGGTTTGGTTGCCTTTTATGGCATATCAACCATTGTTGGTTATTTAATACCAAATCCTCTTTATACATATATATTAAATATACATGATTTGGTTTGGTTGGGTTTTATGGCATATCAACCATTGTAAATTATTTATTACCAAATCTTTTTTATAAAGGTAAGTAAAGTTGGCGACCTTAATCAAGGGTGACTGGAAGGCTCCCTTTTCAACAGCTACTACACCGAGCTGTAGGGGAGGACGCCACTCAATTTCCTAGATTGCTTCACTGTACCCTTGATGCTTACCTTATAATGCTGAGTGTTAGACATGGTGGCATCAAGTACCATTTTTTGAGTCTTTAGTATGATTCGACCTGGGACCACTGGCAAACACTCTACTCATTAGGACAACGGCCTGGTAAAATCCTTTTTATACATGTACGAGGATCTTTAAAAAGTTTTCCAGACTTTTTTCATATGGGCACTATTATTGATAGTACACACATGCAACTCTAGTCCCCTTCGAAGTAATATTCTCCGGCTGCAATGCACTTGTTGTACCGTTCCAACAACTTCTCGAAGGCCCCATGGAAGTCCTCTTGTGTGAGTGTGTCAGTGACCTTCGTCACAGCCCCTTTCATATCCTCAATTGTCTCATAACGATAGCCTCTGAGCTTGGAGAATAACCAAAAGTCACAGGGAGCAAGCTCTGGACTATTGGGAGGCTGGGGAACAGTCTTGATGCCCATCTTGCTCAAATAGTCTGTGACAAGGATGGAGTTGTCGACTTGTGCATTGTCCTGGTGGAAATGCCACTGACCCGATTTGAAGAGTGCTGCCCTCTTCCCTAGGAATCTCTTCCTGAACTCCCTTAAAACCTCAACATAGTAACCTTAACCCTAACCCTTTGGCCAATCAACTCTGGTCTATTGACTTCCTTACTCTTCCCACACCTCTCATCATCACCTCACAGACTCCCTGCCTTGCTTGAATTTCTTATGCCACTCAAAAAGTCATGCTCGATTCATGCAAGATGGTCAAAAAGCAGTCTGAAGCATTCCATACGTTTCTGTGGCATTATTTCCAAGTTTAAAACAGAATTTTATTGTATAGTGTTCTTCTAAAGTGTCCTCACGTCCAGATTGCATTTTAGAAATTCACCAGCTGTGACAGTCAGGCTTTAGTAGTGTGTATTCCAATTGCTGTTGTAACTGTTCATTTGAACCTGAAATCGTAAAAATTGGTCAGTCATCTTATAAGATGTATAGCAATAACATAGTTTATTTTCAAGAGTCTACGACAATTTTAAATGCCAGTACAAAAAAGTCTGGAAACTTATTGAATACTCCACGTATATTAAACATATATGATTTGGTTTGGTTGGATTTTATGGTATATCAACCGTTGTTGGTTAGTTAATGCCAAATCCTCTTTTTTGCATACATACATTAAATATATTATTTCTAAACACATTTTGTAGATAACATTTTTAAACAAGCCTAAGCTCATTTTTTTTTTTCACACAGTTAAACGGTTCACTTAATTTCAAGCAAGTCCGTTTTGAATAAGTACACAATTTTTTATTTACACACAGTTAAATATAAAACAGTTCTATTTCAATCATTTCAATTTACAATAATTACACAGTTTAAATGCCAAATCAGTTCTATTTTAAGCAATTCAGTTTAGCATAAATATGCCGTTTAAATTTCAAACAGTTCTATTTAATCAATAGATAGGACCCTATCAGATGCTCCCACTCCTGACTAGAGAGGACTTAGAAGTGATATTAATAAAGAGATACTCTGTATTTCCCAAAGCTCCAGGATTACTAAAGCCACATCATCAGTTTTTTTTTTTTAGTGTCATATATAGGACACTCTTGGGGAAAGTCTTACCCCTCTGCAGAGATACAGTCGGCGTATTCTGCAGCCGCAGTCATGGGGACCATTTTGCCAAAATCCTTTATCGAAAAGTGAGCGTAATAGCCCAACTGGAGTTCGAACTCGCTTACTGAGAGGTTGGTGGCTTGCACATTAGCCACTTCACCATTCACCTACTTTTAGATGGTAAAATAAGTTAATAAATTGGTTTGGTAAATGATTACTGAGTTTTGTTTAGTTTGAAACAAAGAAAGAAATAAGGAGCACTTTGTAAGAATCGAACTCTCCGAGTCTAGCTCTCTTAACCATTGTATCACCCAAAGCACTGCTACAAGAGCTAAACACACAAGGGAACAAATAAAGGACACCCTGTGAGGATCGAACTCAGTAAAAACTATCTGCGTGACTGACTGGTTTGCTAACCATTGTACCACAGCAAAACAGCGTTTTTTGTTTTTGTTTATTTGTTTGTTTGTTGTTGGCACTACTTTTGTGAAACACTAAAGTGAATAAATTTTTTTTCCTGTTGAATTCCGTGTGATATCGAAATAAAAGATCGATTATCGATTACTGAAATTGATTGCAGCTATTTATAAGAATTCGCCAACTCCAAACAGGATCTGAAATTCAACAAGAATAATTTGTTAATTAATATTCTAATTGGATAAAGATATTTAATGTATTTGTTGTGGTGAACTAATTTCTTTGCTTAATTATAAACAAATTTACATGGCCTTGTTTAATTCATAGCCTTTTAGGCACTTGAGCGCCTTTTCTATAATTAAATGTGTCCCTCAACTTTTAGTCAAGTGGATAGTCGCGAAAGATTGTGGTTGGTTAGATTTACGGGCTATTTAATGTCAAAATCACTCTTTTTCGAGCAAGCCTTGGTCACCAATTATCCTTATCCCTTCTTTTTTGTTTTTTGGGATTTTTTTCTTTTGCTATATCTTCAGAAATAAATGGAAAATAACTAACTTTATGTAAAACTTACCATTTGCTGTTCATCATATAAGATGTTAACAAATCAAAATTGTTTCGCTATATTCATTTTGGGGGAAATATCTGTGATATGGTAATTAACGCGGGGAATTGTGACATCATAGAAAGCCAGTTCGAACTCAACTCCCGCCACTTTAGCTAACTTTCAGACGAAAACCCCAGAAAAAGATATGAACTCCCTTATTCCCTCAGGTAAACGTTAATTAGTACCTTACTTTCCTTCTAAGGATTTCTTTGGAATTAAATAACCTGCAAAGGTTGATATGCCATAAAAACAAAGAAACCATACCAAAACCCAGAGGGTTTAATTTCAAAGTTTTCCTTTTCTTAGGCAGGTTGCCTAACTAAAGTTAAAGAATTCAATCTGCCCTACTATTTACCCATATACCAATTCCTGCAACATATTTGCCATACACAGCTACAAGATCACGGTGAATTTTTGTTGGCTTTTTTTTTTTGTCCTGAGGCATGCAAAATAATATAACACTTCTCATCTGTATAATAGTCTTCTTTATTCTGACGGTAGCCCTCTCTTTTTGGCCAAATCGGCTGGGGCTGTAGAATACACCGACTGCTTCTCTGAAAAGGGGTAAGACCCCCGAACGAATGTTCTGAATATGACACTAAACAATCTGATTGTGAGGTTCCAGTAATGCTGGAGCTTTGGGGAATACTGAGTATCTCTTCATTGCCATTGCTCCCAGGTCCACTCAGGCACGGAATGGTAGCACCTAATAAGAGTCCTATCTATAGATTAAATAGAACTAAACTTCATACTTATGCTAAACTGAATTGTTTGAAATAGAACTGTTTTTGACACTGAAATTGTACTAATGCTAAACTGAATTATTCAATGTGAAACTGTTTTGACATTTAACTGTGTGTAAACAAAATCTATACTCATACTAAACTGAATTGGCGAATTATAACTGTTTGACGAAACTGAATAGCTAGAAATAGAAATGTTTTGGAAAATTAAACTGTGTGCTCATGCTAAACTGAATTGTTTGAAATAGAACTGACTATTTGCATAAAAAATGGATTTGGTGTTAAAAAACCCATAAAGGTTGATATGCTATAAAATCCAACCAACCAATCAGCCCACTTTTTTGTGGCGTCACATATGCTAGCGCTGCATATAAAGACTGTTCAGACTGTTACAACAAGTATTTCATACTACAAATCATGAATGCAAGAGCACTGATCGTCTAAAATCCTTTCAAATTTCAAAGAAAGAAAGAAAGAAAGAAAGAAAGGTTATGTATGTGTGTATTTCCCTCCCCAGTGGATGATTAGCCATAACTGGCTACCCTAAAAGAGCTACTGGCCCTAACTCCTGTTGTTTCACTTTGTTAATTTCTCAGAGGGGTCGTGACAATGCCCCTGAGAAATCTCTATAAAGCTAACCATGTAGGTGGTTACAATTGCAGTGAATTCGATTTGATAGGGTAACGAACAACTGTGCCGGACTGTGCCGAAATCTACCGTATTGTACCGAATTATGCCGGAAAATAACGAACCGTGGTCAAATTAAAAAATTGACAACGCTGTCATTATTAAAGTTATTCTTTAAAAATTAAGATTTAAGATCCATTTTAAATCCAATAAGAAAGGATTCAAAATCTGAATCGACGCTTCCATTATTGGTTGACTAATTGAATACTAGAGCTTTGGGGAATGCAGAGTACCCCTTCATTGCCATTACTCCCAGGTCCACTGCGGCGCAGAGTGGTAGCACCTGATAGGTGCTACCACTCTATGGGTCAAATAAAACTAAACCGCGTACTTATGCAATCTGATGGTAAGGTTCCAGTTATGCCGGGGCTTTGGGAAGTGCAGAGTACCCTTCATTGCCATCTCTCCCAGATCAACTCTGGCTCGGAGTCGCCCAGAGTGGTTTGGAGTGCTGATATGATCCTATCTATGGGTCAAATAGAACTAAACGGTGAACTTTTGCTCAAGTGAATTGCTTGAAGTCAGATAGTTTTGACATTTAAACTGCGTACTTATACTAAACTGAACTGTTTGAAATAGAACTGTTTTTAAATACAATGTGGAACGATAAAATTGTCGCCCAAGAAAAGAAGACATGATTCCATTTCCGTTCAATGAAAACCGGTTTTCTTTTTTTTTTCTTTTTCTTTTCTTTTTTTTTTTTTTTTTTTGTTGCAGACCATCTACTAGTTGGCCAGTTGTGTACAAATCCCAAGTGCGATTGGAGTCTTCTATCATGTCTGAAAGTGACACAGTGTTCAACGAGCGAGATCGGAGATGCGTCGCTGTACAACTCAGGCTCTCTGCCGATCCAAGTTATGACAACATGACCATTGCCAGCATCCTCAAAATCTTGATTGCCACAAATAACAGAGAGGTGCACAGGGCGAAAACAAAGTTTCCGGCTACGGTTATGGTCTTTGGTGTGGTTTCAAGTGAGGGCCACATCATGCCACTTCACATCTTCGAAATCGGCTTGAAAGTCAACACCAAAGTGTACCTGGATATGCTAAAGAGTGTGGTGATCCCCTTGTGCAATTAGATGGCCGGTGGCAGACTCTGGGTGTGGCAGCAGGACTCGGTGCCAGCCCACAAGTCCAAAGAGACCCAGGCTTGGCTTCAGGAGTTCTACGACTTTGTACCCTTCTTTCACTGGCCCCCCTCCTCCCCCGACCTGAACCCGCTGGACATCTTCGTTTGGTCATACGTCGAGAACATCACCAACATGACCTCCCACAACACCAAATCCAGCCTGATCGCCGCTACCATCCGCCGAGTATTCGCCGAGCTCCCGCCGGCGCTTGTGGAAAAGGTATGCTCCCAGTTCTGGATCCGTATCGAGGCGGTGATTGAGACTGAAGGCGGCTACATTGAATAGATGTCAGCTGTACTATATAGTTAAGTTACCTGAATTGATTTTTTCAATAAAAGTTTTAAAATAAAGCTGTAGTGTTGTTTTTTTTTAGGACGACAATTTTATCGTTCCGTCCTGTAGAACTAAACTGTGTACCGATGCTAAACTGAATTTTATGACATAGAACTGTTTTTTTTTACTTAAAACTGTGTAATTATGTTAATTTTTTTTAAATAGAACTGTTTTGACATTTAACTGTTTATAAACAAAAAACTGTACTTATACTAAACTGAATTGTTTGAAATTTAATTCGGCGTTAAATAACCCAAAAAGTGTTGATATGCCGTAAAACAAAACAATCAACCAACCAATAAAATAAATAGAAGAGTTATTTTTCCAATATATTTATTGATTATCATGCTTACTTATTATGAGGAAAGTTCCCTTTAGTTACATAAAGGAAATTACGTCAAATAAACGGTGCATTAAGGTCTACGATTCTCGTGGGGAAAAAAAAAACCCAGCATAATGAACGTAATCGCTTCAATGAAGATACTCGAACTTAGTTTAAAACAGTCATGTTCTCAGCAAATTGCTTGCAAATAGAAAGTTGAACGCGATAAAAAAAGAGTAAGAAAGGCGTTGAGAGAAAGAGAAAGAGAAAAAGAAAAGAGAAAGACAGTAAAAAGAAGGGGAGTAACATGAGTGATAGGAAAAGTCAGAGAGAGGGATGAGACGAACAGGAAGAAAGAGGAAGAAGAAAGACAAATAGGAAGGGAAGAGAGAAAGAGAAAAAAAAACAAGAGGAAAGAATAACAGGAAGAGAAAGAAGAAGAGGAAGAAAAGACAGAGAAAGGGAAGAGAGAAAGAGAATAAACAAGTGGAAAGAATAACTGGAAGAGGAAGAAGAAGAAAGAGGAAGAATAGAGAGAGAGAAAAAAAGGGAAGAGAGAATGAGAAAAAAAACAAGAAGAAGAGAGAGAGAATAAACAAGTGGAAAGAATAACAGGAAGAGGAAGAGGAAGAAAGAGGAAGAATAGAGATAAAAAAGGGAAGAGAGAAAGAGAAAAAAAAGGAGATTAACATGAAGTGAAAGAAAAAATCAAACGAAGACAGTGAGAGGAAAAGAAAGAAAGAGGAAGAAGAGAGAGAGAAAGGGAAGAGAGAAAGAAAAAACAAGAGGAAAGGATAACGGGAAGAGGAAGAGGAAGAAAGGGGAAGAAGAGAGATAGAAAGGGAAGAGAGAAAGAGAAAAAAAAGGAAATTAACATGAAGTGAAAGAAAAAATCAAACGAAGAGAGAGAAGAAGAGGAAGACAGAGGAAGAAGAGAGAGAGAAAGGGAAGAGAGAAAGAGAATAAACAAGTGGAAAGAATAACAGGAAGAGGAAGAGGAAGAAAGGGGAAGAAGAGAGAGAGATGAAAAAAAGGGAAGAGAGAAAGAGAAAAACAAGAGAAAGGAATAACAGGAAGAGGAAGAAGAGAAAGAGGAAGAAGAGAGAGAGAGGGAGAAAGAAAGGGAAGAGAGAAAGAGTAAAAAAACAATAGGAAGAAGTGTAACAGGGAGTGAAAGAAAAAATCAAATGGAGAGTGAGGGAATAAGGGGAAGAAAGAGGAAGAAGAGAGAGGGAGAGGGGATGTGAAGAGAGAAAGAAAAAACAAAAGGAAGGAGAGTAACAGGGAGTGAAAAGAAAATCAGAGAAAGACGGAGGAAGAGGAAGAAAAAACAAGGGAGAGAGGGAGAGAAAGGAAAGAGAGAAAGAGAAAAACAGCAAGAGGAAGGAGAGTAACAGGAAGTGTAAGAAAAAGTCAGAGAGAGGGAGAGAGGGGGGAGGAAGGAAGGGAGAAAGAGAAACAATAAGAGAAAGGAAAGGAACAGGAAGTGAAAAGGAAAGAATACAAGAAAGCGTAGAGAGAAAGAAAAATGACAAGAATGAGAGAAGAAACGAGAAAAGAAAGAAAGAAAGAAAGAAAGAAAGAAAGAAAGAAAGAAAAGGACAGTGAAAGAAACAAACAAACAAAGACCGAAAGAATGAACAAGAAAGAAAGAAAGAACGAGAAGAAAAAGACAGTGAAAGAAAGAAAAACAGTGAAAGAAACAAAGAAACAAAGACTGAGAGAATGAACGAGAAAGAAAGAAAAAAGAAAGAAAGAACTAGAAGAAAAACACAGTGAAAGAAAGAAAGAAAGAAAGAAAGAAAGAAAGAAAAAGACAGTGAAAGAAACAAACAAACAAAGACCGAAAGAATGAACAAGAAAGAAAGAAAGAAAGAAAGAACGAGAAGAAAAAGACAGTGAAAGAAAGAAACAAACAAAGAGTGAGAGAATGAACAAGAAACAAACAAACAAACAAACAAACAAAAATGACTTATGAGATAAAATGACAAAGTTGGTGAAGAAAGAGAGAAAAGAGAATGTTATGAGAGAGAGAGAGAGAGAGAGAGAGAGAGAGAAAGAATGAAGGAATGAAAGACAAGATTAGAGTGTTTTGAAAGAAAGAAATCAATCGATTGGTAATTGATCATGTGTTAATAAAGTTCGATTTTAAAGATAGACAGAAAAAGAAAAATAAATTTAAAAAGACTCCAGCAACAAAAAAAGAAAAAAAGAAGAAAAAAAAAGATAAAATAAACAAAATTTAACCAAAAGCAAAAATTAGTAAATAAACGAAAACATGAAGTGAAAAATAAAAGAAGAAAAAATTTTAAATAAAAGAAAAAAAAATTGTCAGTTAAGGTGGGTCTATTAAGAAATATTAGGTAGGATCAAAAATATTTTCGTATTTTTTCGCGCCAAACTTCTTAGTTCCGTTATTTAATGTCATATCAACCTTCGTGGGTTATTTGCAACTCTTCCTTGTAGAAGAACAGTCATGGTATTACTTAATCCATTGCTGAGTAGGAGGGTCATACTTTCCCCAAGGGTATTAGTTCAAAAATGAACGTATTGGCGCGACTGGAGTTCGAACTCGCTTACCAAGATATTGCAGTCCAATACGCTAACCACTACGCAACGAGGACACACTCGTTTGGATTTTTGGCGTGTCAACTATTGTAGTTTATTTAATGCCAAATCCATTTTTAAATATATGAAAAATTTGGCCAAATGAGTAAAGTGTGCGTCAATGGTCCCGGAGAACGAGGTTCAATCCTAGGTCGAGTCATACCAAAGACTCAAAAAAATGGTACTTGATGCCGCATTTCTTAATACTCAGCATGAAAAGGTGTGGATCAAGTGTAAAGTGGAGCAATCCAGAGAAGGAGTAGCGCCCTCCCCTACACCTTGGTGTAGTAGCTATTGTAAAGGGAGCCTTCGGGTCACCCTCGACTAACGTCGCCAACTTCACTTATTTCAAACAATTCAGTTTTGCATAAGAACACAGTTCAAATGTCAAAAAGAGTTCTTTTTCAAACAATTCAGTTTAACATAGATACGCAGTTTAGATATCAAAAACAGTTCTATTTCAACCAATTCAGTTTAACATAAGTACACAGTATAAATGTTAAAAGAGTTCTTTTTCAAACAACTCAGTTTAACATAAGTATACAGTTTAAATGTCAAAAACAGTTCAGTTTAGCATTAGTACAGTTTAACTGTCAAGAACTGTTGTATTTTAAGCAATTCAGCTTAGCATAAACGCACAGTTTAGTTCTATTTGACCTATAGATAAAACGCTTTCAGTTGCTACAAATCCGGGCCAGTGTGGACCTGGAAGCGATGGCAATGAAGGGGTGCTCCGCATTCCCCAAAGCTCCAGCATTACTGGAACCTCACCATCAGATTATTTAGTATCATATCCAGGACACTCGTTGGTGGAGGGGGAGTCTTACCCCTCTGTAGAGATACAGTCGGTGCATTCTGCGACCTCCATTGGTGACTGGGCCACGTATTGGATTGGTAAATGCTTGTACCTTACTTTTCGGATAATTGTATTTTAAATATAGATTACGCTTTTATTTCGAAACATTTGAGAAACCTTAGACTGCTCATTATCTTCTTATAGAAAAATACTTTTCTTCTGCCAATGCAATAAGGAGGTTTACTCTGCTTTAAATGGAACAGAACGGCTCAAGATCACTTGTCTGCTACTCTTATTGCTGACCCAACTTTTTGAGTTTCAAATTACTCTTGCAGACCATAGTCGTCATTTTAATTTGGAGGCGATGTTTGATTCTTTCGCAGTTTAAGAAAGCAAGTGAATAAGGCCCTTTACGTCACACATGCAAATTAATTTGAAATTTTCCCATTAAGATAAGAAAAAAATACCTTTAGCGACTAAAACCTGTTAAGGTTCTAGGAGATTCGACCAACCACTTAAGCAACTCGTTCAGAATTCAGCGCTAAAAAAAGCCAAATTACTTCGTCGTTTTCTGTGTGACTAATTTACCATTCACTATTTCAGTCAGTTATTGGCCTTTCAAGTTAAAAAAGAAAAATTACCAGAAATTCACTGAAGATACTACAAGCAAATTGATTGATTGATCGATCAATTAAAGGCATTTCAAACCGTCTTTAAATCCCTTGAAGTTAGGGAATCGCGTTCATTCACTATTTCAGTCAGTTATTGGCCTTTCAAGTTAAAAAAGAAAAATTACCAGAAATTCACTGAAGATACTACAAGCAAATTGATTGATTGATCGATCAATTAAAGGCATTTCAAACAGTCTTTAAATCCCTAGAAGTTAGGGAATCGCGTTCATTCACTATTTCAGTCAGTTATTGGCCTTTCAAGTTAAAAGAGAAAAATTACCAGAAATTCACTGAAGATACTACAAGTAAATTGATTGATTGATCGATCAATTAAAGGCATTTCAAACCGTCTTTAAATCCCTTGAAGTTAGGGAATCGCGTTCATTCACTATTTCAGTCAGTTATTGGCCTTCCAAGTTAAAAAAGAAAAATTACCAGAAATTCACTGAAGATACTACAAGTAAATTGATTGATTGATCGATCAATTAAAGGCATTTCAAACAGTCTTTAAATCCCTAGAAGTTAGGGAATCGCGTTCATTCACTATTTCAGTCAGTTATTGGCCTTTCAAGTTAAAAAAGAAAAATTACCAGAAATTCACTGAAGATACTACAAGCAAATTGATTGATTGATCGATCAGTTAAAGGCATTTCAAACCGTCTTTAAATCCCTTGAAGTTAGGGAATCGCGTTCATTATTCGCTTATATTGATGTTTTTGTGCAATTGTTTGATTATAGTTTTTTGGGGTTTTTTTTTTTTTTCGGGCGAACAATTTATTATATCAATCATTCTCATCAAATACCAAAAAGAGCGAGTCCCCGTGGTGTAGTGGTTAACGTGTTGAACTACAACATTGTGGTAAGCGAGTTCGCTCTCCAGTGTCACTATTACATTTATTTTCGGACTAATATCCTTTCTAAAGGCATGAACTCTCATACCTCTAGTTATGGGTTAAATGGTGCTATTACTGTTCTTCTACAAAGATGGCTTTGACATTTGATAACCCACGAAGGTTTATTAGCCATTAAAAAGAAAACGCAGGGAGTGTTCCCGTGGTGTATTGGTTAAATCAAACTCCACTCGCGCTATTACGTTCACTTTCGGTCAAACACTTTTGGATTTGCCATTAAATAACCCGAGAAGGTTAATTCTCTATTAAATAACACAAAACAAATAAGTTGGATGGTTTCAAGTATTCCTACCTAAGAGTAATATTTTTAAAGTAGATCAATTTGACCCATCGATGAGAAACTCTGTAGTTTTAGAATCAAATCAATTTCAATGCTTTTTTATAGCAAAATCACTTCCAATTTAATTTCAATTTAGTTTGATAGCTTTATTTATTCCTATCTGTGTGTAAATAAATGATTAATATTAACTAGAATGATTTATTTAAAAAAAACGTGGAAGTATTTAACTGTGTGCAAACAAATGAGCTCTGGTTGGTTTAAAATCTTGCCAACAAATATTTATTTACAAATTATATATATATATATATATATATTGAAATAAGTTTATAATCCTATGTGACCGGTTTCGTTGTTTTTCTTAAAGAAAGTATATATATATGTGTGTGTGTGTGTGTGCGTGTGTGTGAACATGCATATATTGGAATTAAACAACCTACGAGGATGAGTATGCCATAAAACACAAAACAATTATAATAAAAATCATTTCCAATGCATTTTTACTGCAAAAATCATTTCCAATGCATTTTTATAGTAAGAATTGTTTCCAATGCATTTTTATAGTAAAAATCATTTCCAGTGCATTTTTATAGTAAGAATTGTTTCCAATGCATTTTTATGGTAAAAATCATTTCCAGTGCATTTTTATAGTAAGAATTGTTTCCAATGCATTTTTATAGTAAAAATCATTTCCAATGCATTTTTATAATAAAACTCATTTCCAATGCATTTTTATAATAAAACTCATTTCCAATGTATTTTTATAGTAAAAATCATTTCCAATGCATTTTTATTGTAAAAATCATTCCCATTGCATTTTTATAGTTAAAATCATTTCCAATGCATTTTTATAATAAAAATCATTTCCAATGTATTTTTATAGTAAAAATCATTTCCAATTCATTTTTACTGTAAAAATCATTTCCAATGCATTTTTATAGTAAAAATTGTTTCCAATGCATTTTTTATGATAAAAATCATTTCTATTGGATTTAAATAGAAAGATTTATTGCAATGAATCCGCACTAAAAGTTTCAAGTAACTGATAATAATCCTTAGTAAAAAAAATTATCAATTCAAGTAACAATTCTAAATAGCAATAATTTACAGTTATACAGCATCAAATATTCCTATAAAATACCAATAATTTTAAAACAGGACTATTTGATCTATGGATGGGACCCTTTCAGCCACTATTGCTGCAGGGTTGAATTGACACAGGAGTAATGGCAGTGAAGCGACAATCCACATCACTTAATCTCCAAAACTGGAGCCTCACTATCAGTGCAGTTTAGTGTCATACAAAGGGTCTACATTTTAGCGGAGTCGAGTCTTATCCCTGTGCAGCAGATGCAGCCAGCTTTTCAAAACCCCATTGAAAGAATGGTACATTCAACTGGGAACCATTTTCTTGATCCCTCCTTTCACTGACTATCCGTCGAATTCTTGAAGGTGTACGCGCAAAAAACCTAGAGGCAACAATATTATTTGTCGACTTTACAAAGGCCTTTGACTCCATACAGAGGGAAAAGATGGAGCAAATTCCACTCGCCAACGGCCTACCAAAAGAAACCGTCGCAGTCATAATGATGCTCTATAGAAACTCAAAAGTAAAAGTCCGTTCCCCGGATGGAGACACAGACTACTTCGACATTGTAGCAGGTGTACCGCAAGGAGACACATTAGCCCCATACCTCTTTATCATCTGTCTAGACTACGTGTTTAGAAAATCTATCGATAAAATCAAAGAAAACGGTTTCAAGCTAACAAAAGAAAGAAGCAGACGGTACCACGCAAAAACAATTACCGACGCCGACTACGTCGATGATAGAGCGCTTCTGGCAAATGCACCCGCCCAAGCCGAAACCCTGCTACATATCCTGGAATGAGCCGCTGCTGGCATCGGCCTCCATGTCAATGCACACAAAACGGAATATTTGTGCTTTAATCATGCGTGTGACATCTCCACACTAAACGGTAGCTTTCTGAAACTAGTCGACAAGTTCCCCTACCGAGGAAACAGTGTCTCATCAACCGAGACAGACATCAAAACGCGACTAGAAAAGACATGGACAGCTATTGATAGACTATTGGTCATATAGAAGTCAGACCTGACCGATAAAATGAAGCGCAGTTTCTTCCCAGAAGCGATCGTGTCGATACTGCTACATGGATACACTACATGGACGCTGACTAAACAGATGGAGAAAAAGATAGACTGCAACTATACAAGAGTGTTGCGAGCAACACCCCACAAAGCAACAGCTGAACGGCCACCAACCACCCATCACGAAAACAATCAAAATTAGACGAACCAGACATGCGGGACACTGTTGGAGAGGTAGGGACGAGCTCATAAGTGATGTACTCCTATGGACCCCTTCCCATGGACGAGCAAAGGCAGGATGACCAGCTCGAACCTACATACAGCAGCTCTGTGCCGATACGGAATGTAGTCCTAAAGACCTGCCGGAAGCAATGGACGATATGGAGGGGTGGCGAGAGTGAGTCAGGAATATCCGTGCTGATAGCACGACATGATGATGACATATGCATGTGTGCGTGTGTGTGTGTGTGTGTGTGTGTGTGTGTGTAAGTGTGTAAATGTACAAATATAAAAAAACATATGTATTTGATATGATAATTGAACGATAATATAAAGTGAATAAAATTTAGAAGTTTTAACATTATACATCAATATAGCCCTAATGATGGTTTGAAATAAATACTTGTTTTTGTCTTTTTATTTATTTATTTTTCATCTATATACATTTACATACCATTGGATTTGCTTCCACTTTCTCATTGTCATTTTACACATACACACACATATATATATATATATATATATTGTTCCACCACTCTTTTTTTTTTTCAGTTCAGTATGAAACCAATTTTCTGTTTCCATTCAAAGGAACGTGCATTTGTATGCCTTCAGAAATTCAGACCTACAAGTCATTGTTCTCCCCTCTCTCTCTATCTCTCTCTCTCTATATATATATAAGAGCGATTCATACTTTGTGGTCCTATATATATATATATATATATATATATATATATATATATACTTCTAACCGAAATTCTTATTGAACTTCACGTACGCAGCTCGAATAGCGAGCGCTATAAAAAACCAAATGGAAGACGGTAGCCATTTTTAGACTGACACGAACGTCTGCTCACAGTAACGATGCCGCCATTATTACTTCTATTCTTACTTCTACTACAAGCCACAACATTAAACTCTTTCTTTTTTATCCCTGACAAATCCAAAATTGGTGGACAGAGCGTGCTTATTCTGTCTGTGTATTTTGACTGACTGATCCTTTTTGTTTTCAAGTGAATAAACTCCGGTGCTCAATTTCGAAATGATCGTATTTTTCCAATGGACATTTTATCAGGAATCTCCTGTGTAAGTGTCTTTGTACGACTGTGAATATATTTAGAGAGTTATTTCTGTTAGCAAAAGATGGTACTAACAATGTGAAAGCATGAAGAAGCAATTTTAATTGCTTCTATACATATAGCAAGCGAGATATCCATATTCCGCTATCATTGACCCAATCTCTCTACTTTTATCCAAGCTGTATATAAACGTATCTATCTCCTCTATATATATATATATATGTGTGTGTGTGTGTGTGTGTGTGTGTGTGTGTGTGTGTGTGTATCTGTGACTCACTCACTCACTCACTCTCTCCACACACACACACACACACATATATATATATATATATATGTATATTTAAGAAAAGACAAAAACTGGTCACATTAGGATTATAAATTTATTTTCACCCTGTTATGGGTTTTGATATAAATCAAAAACAGCAAAACAAATAACAGGACTTCTTCAGATCTAATATTTTACAAGGAAAATTTCAATGTCATTAGATCTGAAGAAGTCCCGTTATTTTTTAATTTTTTTTTTGCTGTTTTTGATTTATATCAAAACCCATAACAGGATGGAAATAAATTTATAATCCTAATGGGACTGGTTTTTGTTTTTTCTTAAAGAAATTATTGCTCTGTAATGTCAGTTAAATTGAGCTCTTTACCAGGAAATTTTAAATGTTCACTGTTGAATTTTTTTTTTTTTTTTTTTGTCCTGATGGAATTTCTCCCAACTCCGGTTTACCTGGACCGAATAATACACACACACACACACACACACACACACATATATATATATATATTGTAATGGTTTAGTTTGGTTTGGTTTCTTTTTTAATGGCATATCAACCTTCATATACTGTCAAAGCTAACCTTGTAAAAAAATACAGTAGTGATACTATTTAATCCATAGCTGATGGAATAAGAATAAGTAAAGTTGGCGACCTTAGTAGAGGGTGACTCGAAGGCTCCTTTTTCAATAGCTACTACATAGAGGTGTAGGGGAAAGCGCTATTCCATTCCCAGAGTTGCTCCACTTTACCCTTGATCCTTACCTGAAATTGCTGAATGCTAAGCAAAGCGGCATCAAATACCATTTTTTTTAGTCTTTGGTATGACTCGACCTGGGATTGAACACCGGTCTCCCGGTCCATTGGCGAACACTCTACTCATTAGACCAATGGAGGGGTCCAAAATGAACTCAATAGAGTGACTAAATTTCGAACTTGCTAACTACGATATCGTAGACTAAGACATTAGCCACTGCAACATGTGTAATCCTCCGATTGTGTATAGGTACTATTTACCAACCCCTCCGCTCGGGCAGGATATGACACAAGGTCAATTTTTAAGCGGAGTTTAACAGGTTTGAATTCAGAGTTTTCCTTCTCCTAGACTAGTTGCCTCAACAAGGCTGAAGAACCTAGTCCGTCCTACTATTTACCCATAGCTGGAGGGAGAATAAGGGGGTTCATACCTTTCCCAAGGGTATTTGCCCGAAAGTGAACATAATAGCGCGACTGGAGTACGAACTCGCGTACTACGATTCCGCAGTTCATCGCTTTAACCATTACACCACGAGGACACCCCGATTGTGTATAGGTTATCGTTAAAAATGGATATAGCTAATGGAGTTCAATTCCTGGACGAGGCTGTTAGTTTCATATGGCGCTAATACACTTAGTAAAGGCATGAATCCAATAATTATGACTTCAGCTTTAGATAAATAGTAAGGCAGACTGGGCTCTTTAACTTCGGTCTGACAAACTATCCAGGAGAAGAAAAACTCTGAATTTATACCAGCTAAACCCCGCTAAAAAACTGACTTTGCGTCGCATCCTACTCGTGTGAATGGGCTGCTTATATATATATATATATATAATGAGTACCTCATCTTTACAGATGACTTTTGTCTTTACTCGGAAATTTAAAACTCAAACATCCTGACTAATAAGTAAAGTTGGTGACCTTAGTCGATGGTAACCCAAAGGCTCCCTTTTTAATAGCTACTACCCCGAGATGTAGGGTAGGGTGTTACTCCTTTCCTTGGATCCTTACCTTTTCGTGCTGAGTATTAAGCAGGGCGGCATCAAGTACTATTTTTGAGTCTTTGGTATGACTCGACTTGGGATTGAACCCTGGTCTCCTGGACTATTAGCCAACATTCTACTCATCAATCCAATGACCCGATTTAATGACTATTTCAATTTGTGAAAAATATACAAGATGCATAAGATGTTAAGGTAGTAAGATATCCATCCGTGGTTAGATTACTGTGACATGCGCTGGTACGGCACTTATGCCACTCTTTGAATCAACATTGCCACATCCGACTAACAAGCATAGCAAGATAGCCATTTAGTTAGGTTTAGATAGGTTTTAGTTCAGAGTACCTTCTCTTAAACTTTTCCCGTCAACGGACACACACCATCAAGTCAGCAGAGGTTGGATGTTGGAGATTCCTTCTCCAGTTTGTATTTTGGTGTTAACTTCTCCAAGAAAGGTTGTCTTCACCATTGCTTTTTTTTATTTGACTGGAACTCCTTCTACGATATATATATATATATATATATATATATATATGTGTGTGTGTGTGTGTGTGTGTGTGTGTTGGCCGATCGTTGTCGAGGGCGACCCAAAGGCTCCCTTTTCAATAGCTACTATACCGAGGTGTAGGAGGGCGCTACTCCTTTCTGTGGATTGTTCCACATACCCTTGACCCGTACCTTATAATGCTGAGGGTTAAGCAAGGAAGCATCAAGTACCATTTTTGAGTATATGGTATGACTCGAGCTGAGATTTAACTCCGGTCCCTCGGACCAATGTCGAACACTCTAACCATTATTCTAATGGACCGGTATGTATGTATATATATATATTGTTGTTGTTGTTGTTATTTGTAACAAAACGTTTCGGCTGCTGTATTCTTCGGCCTTCTTCTGGTGTCCCTTGTTTATCAAGGTAGGAAAATGATTTAACCTGGGAAATCATTTTTAAATTTTAAAGTTGAAAACTTTAAAAACTGTTTCCCAGGTTAAATAATTTTTAGTCTACTCCCATAAATTCAATAAATATCTAAAATAGATATTAAAACGCTTCGCATTAATTTGAAAATGAATATTTTAAAAGCTAAATTTTAATAAATTTCAGGATCACTTTAAAAATTAAAACACCTCATATTCAATATCAATATGAATATTTTAAAATCCAAAGTATCAATAAAGTTCACAATCATTTTAAAAATCAAAACACCTCATATCTAATTTCAAAATAAATATTTTAAGAGCCAATGTATTAATAAATTTTACAATCACTTTCAAAATTAAAACACCTCATATTTAATTTCAAAATTAATATTTTAATAGTCAATGTGTTGCATAGCCACATAGATATGCAACTATACAAATATACATGCGGAAACAAAATCAACAATTATGACGAACGGACATAGTTCTTTAGAAAAATATACCTCTCTCACTTTATTCGAAATCGTTTCGAAAGGGTTATGTGTGACAGGTGAGTTGGAGACTGAACAAACTGCAACATATTGACCCCCAGTTCCTTTGTCTTTAGCAGCACCTCTTTCTTGTTCTGCGGGACTGCTCAGTCGGGGGTCCTGATGGCCCATAGCCCTCTGCTGGGTGCTGGTTCTCTCTACTGCATCTTATCTCCAACTAACTGACCCCAACTAACTCAACTCTACGTGGCACTGGGTTATATAATTTTTTGGCATCCACCTGCTTCCAGTGGACGTCACAATTGCACCGAATTCAACCCGTCCACGGTCAAGGTTATATCCCGACATCCTCGACCGGATGCACCTGTTATTTACACAGGTTCATTTCTTATTTGACAGCTCAACCGAGGGTCAATACGTTACAAATGTATGAATAAAGTTCACAATCATTTTGAAAATATTATCACTTCGTATTTCGTTTCAATATAAATATTATAAAAAGCAATGTATTAATAAAGTTCACAATTATTTTAAATATATAAATACTTCATATTCACTTTCAATATGGATATTTTAAAGGCGAATATGCTTTTTTAATTCAAAATGATTTTAAATATTTTCTCAAATGAATCAATTTAACTAAGATGAAACCCTAGCTCTCAGAGTCAAAGCAAACTTGCAATGTAGGAGTGACTCCACATTCCCAGAATTCTAACACTAGAGGCAAACCAGGAGATTCATTTTAGCATCTTTTCCCAGACTTTTGTCATATGTGAATGTATCAGGTTTATTAGCACCCAAAATCTTCAATCCAATCGGCAGGTTTAATCATTCTGCCTAAGAACATTTCTTGGCAACACGTTCAATAACGTACGAATCCCATCACATGTCACTTCTAGTATTTTCTTCTGACCACAGATACAAATCCACACGTGAAAACTGACTTCTTACGTTGTTCAATCCTCTCCAAGATAATCACCAAATCTTTGCAGGCCGCTTTAGGATCACGTGTATTTGTCTTTGAAAAGAATAATGAGCATCTCAACAATGATTACCGATCTACTTGCGTGACACTAAAAACAAACGTTTCTAAATCAGTCTTGTCTTACGAGTTTGTGAGACAGTCACGTGGTAGGACGCTTAGCCAATTAGCGGCCTTCTCCATTTTCATTACTCGGCTGTATCCGCTATTTTTCTCCGGGCAAAAATTACCGCCGGAAATGAAATGGATTTCAGCTGAGTGTTTTCACTGCCTAATTTTTTTTTTCTTCTTCTTCTTCTTCTTCTTCTTCTTCTTCTTCTTCTTCTTCTTCTTTACGAAAAGTAGCCGACATCTTTTATCTGGCACCCTTCCTCTTTCATTGATCCGCACCGATATTCTATTCTTACAGTATTAAACTTCTTTATAATTCTTTTGTTATATTTTACTTCTTCGGGTTAGACAATAAAAATAATTATCCTCTTTTCTTCCTCTCTTTTAGTGTACCATTCTTTTCTCTTCGAGATTCTGTTTTTGAAAGAAAAATCAGCCAAACAAAATGATATTCGTCCACTGGCACTGATGACTTCTTCAACTAAACTAAAACTGAGCAAATAAATTAAACGCTCTCTATTTTGGTGAAAGTTTGTTTATATCCGGCCATACTTTTTGGATGAGCTGCAAACAGAAGAATGGTATTCCAATGTTACACCGATGTGCAAAGGGTTTCCTGAATAATACTCTTTAGACTTTAAATTATTGAAGTCTTTCCTCCAAGTCAGATTTTCACCTGCTCAGATCCAAATTTATTCAAAATTTGAGGTCATTCTCTATAAATGTTTATATCACTGTGTTTTTTAAGAAAAATCACACACGTGCGTGCGCGCATATATATATATATGTATATATATATTTCGATCCAACCTTGAAGCATTTCACGTGTCTAACTACACTGATGAGTTGTGATGCGACGAAACAGTCTGTCTGTGGATGACAATATATATATATATATATATATATATATATTGTATCACAACTCACCAGTGTGGCTAGACACGTGAGATGCTTCAAGCTGGGATTGAAATATATATATATATATATAAATAAATATATATATATATGTGTGTGTGTGTGTGTGTGTGTGTGTGTGTGTGTGTGTGTGTGTGTGTGTGATTTTTCTTAAAATAAACCGTGATATAATCATTTTTGATTGAATTAGTTTAATGGAATAACTAACAATGAAGCAAACATCTATTTTTATAAATGAGGCCTCGAGGTTGTGTGCCCAATAAGCTATTGGTAAATCCAACACTGTATTTCCTTCCCCAACCAAGGTTAGCGAGCCCAGACTTCTCTAATATTTTACCCTTATCTGAGGTATTTGTCAAATTTATTAATAGATTTTAACAGCATGCCAACCAACCCTGGGTTAATTTATGTCTAGAGATCCTTGTACGTTCATATCTGAATTCTTTATGACGCTAATTTTTACGGCGGATTTTTTACTCCTTTCTATCCAATAGGACTAATTTCTAAACAGATGTATTTAATCCAGACATGGGAACTGAACAGATACTACCACTCTAGGTCATATTTAACCCGACAGCAATGAAGGTGTGTTCCACATTCCACTGAGCACCAGAACTAGAGCCTCACCATCCTTTGTGGTTTTGTGTTACATCCAAAACGCCTTTTAAAAAATACATCGACACATGGCTAACGAAGGCAGGGACAGCTATCTATAAGCTATCGATCATATGGGAATCAGACCTGACCGATTAAATGAAACGCAGTTTCTTCCAGGCAACAGTCGTGTCGATACTGCTGTATGGATGCATCACTTGGACGCTAACTAAACGGCTGAAGAAGAAGCTAGACGGCAATTACACAAGAATGTTGCGAGCAATATTGAACAAGTCCTGGCGGCAACACCCCACAAAGCACCAACTATACGGCCACCTACCTCCCATCACGAGAACTATCCAAGTTAGATGAACCAGGCATGCAGGACACTGCTGGAGAAGCAGGGACGAGCTCATAAGTGACGTAGTCCTATGGATCCCTACATATGACCGAGCAAAAGCAGGACGACCAGCTCGAATATACATACAGCAGCTATGTGAGGATACAGGATGTAGCCCTGAAGACCTGCCAGAGGCGATGAACGATAGGGAGAAGTGACGAGAAAGGGTCAGGGATATCCGTGCTAGCGGCACGACATGATGATGATGATGATGATGATCCCACTGCAAGGTATAAAGCCTGTCTATTTCAAGTCTCGATACAGAGACTTTTTTTTTTTCACAGAACTTGAATTGAGTTCGACTGTTGCTAAAGAGTTACCCGTCCAAGTAGTGAACATGCTCACTGTTTCTTAACTTCGGTGATTTAGCGGGAAGGGCAGTAAACTTCTGCTTACAATTCCATTCGTCTTAATAAGAAGCGCTTGCTGTGTAATGGTTAGCATCGTAGTATATGAATTCGGCGACATGAGTTCAATTCCTGTCTGCGTTTCACTTCGTGTAAATCAAATGTGAAACCTTGTGTGACAAAAAATACCAGTTCGAACCGGATTACAAATAAAGAGTCACCTAGGCGTATTGGTTAACGTTTGACTCCAGTGGCGCTATAACGTTCACTTTAGGACTAATGCCCTTGGAAAAGTATGAAACCCCTTATCTTCCTAACTATGGGTTGAATATTACCACGATTGTTCTTCTACAAGGTTGGTTTTCCCCTAAAATAACCAACAAATGTTGATATGCAATTAAATAAAGAAAACAAACCACATAGATACACTCATCACACGTACACTACGCCCCCCCCCACTATCTGCTAAATAGTACTACTACTGTTCTGGGGATGTCCTCGTGGTGTAATGGTTAAAGCAATGGACTGCGCAATCATAGAAAGTGAGTTCGAACTCCAGTCACGCTATTACGTTCACTTTCGAGCAAAAACCCTTGGGAAAAGTATGAACCCCCTTATCCTCCTACCCATGAGTTAAATAGTACCACTACTGTTCTTCTAGGAGAGTGGCCTTGGCATCAAATAACCTAGAAAGGTTGATATGCCATTAAACAAAGAAACCAAACCACACAGATACACTCATCACACGTACACTACTCCTCCCCCAACAATGTGCTAAATAGTACCACTACTGTCTTTCCACAAGGATGACTTTGGCTTTGAATAACACATGAAGGTTGATACACCATTAAACAAAGAAACAAAACCAGATTACCAAAGTTAAGAAGCGATGACCTGCTTTATTTATGGTAAAAAAACAGAAAATCATTCATGAACTCAAGGTGCACCAATGATCATCGGCACTACCCAAGTCCTTATATTAAATAGGCAAAATGTAAATGGTGGTACCATCAAAAGTCGGATTTTTGGATAAATTCTGGTTATTTTGATAAGGGAATCGTTGTTAGAATTATACTCACTTTTTTCTGTTGATAATCCCAACGAAACCATAGTCATCATGACAAACAATGTATATTAGCCATCTTCCAGAAAAGTTATAAATCTGATAATCTTAGATTTGCCTTGCATGTAAGTCTTACGTTGTTTACTGCAACGAAGATTGCTTACAGTAACTGCTGTCTCTAAACAGTCATCCATCTAAATACGGATCAGGCTCGTCTGGTGTTTAACCTCGACGATCTTGTAGAAACTGGTGGTTTAAGCAAGTCTTGATTTAAAGTTCCAGCACTCTGAATAGGCTGGTTGTATCCTCTGCAGAGAGTTAAAACAATATACTGCATCTTATATTGAGACTCTCGTTCTGGACATATGGAGAGTTTGGAGTACCCCCATTAATCCCAAGTCCCCTCTTACTCAAAGTGGTAGTACTTCTTAGGGTCCCATCTATAAATCAAATAAATATATGTATATACCAACCCCCTGCACGAACAGGACGTGACACAAGGTCAATTTTTAGCTGCGTTTAACAGGTTTGAATTCGGAGTTTTTCTTCTACAAGACCGGTAAAGAGCCTAGTCTGCCCTACTATTTACCTTTAGTTGGAGGGAGAATAATTGGATTCATACATTTCCTCCGGGTATTAGCGTTATGCAAAATGCAAACTGCCTCGTCCAGGTTTTGAACTCGGATCGCCGTGTCCATTTCCTGCGACGAGAGGCATTACACTGCAAGCGCCTCCATAAATGGAAAAAATTGATATGTTTAAAAATCAATTGTATTCCGTGTGCTAAAAAATCTTTTAAAACAACTCCATAAAAAATGTAAATACGAACGTACAATAAATGCGATTCCCTAACCTCTATGTATATAAAAGTTCTAGGCAAGTTGATATGCCGTTAAAATCAATCAATTATAGTAGTGTTTCAGAGTTGAGCAAAACATAGTCACTTTCTGTCTTTGGAAACCTTTATTATACACTTTGGCCAATGAACAGTGAGTTCAAACCTTCTATATAACAGATATTGTTTACGGCAAATTCAAACTAGTTAAAATATTCTACCGAAAACAGTAACAATAATGCAACTATCTAAGAACAGTATAAAACAACCATCATTGATTCTTCGTGTTCGATGATGGACATAATACCATTCTTGGTTGTGTCGTCTCAATTTCAGAACCAAGATGAGAAGTGGGATTCTTTACAAATGTCTGTCACAAGAGTGTCTCCAGAAAATCGATATTATCTCGTGAACTTTTGCAAATAGCTGACCAGCAGTAGTTGTTGCTATTTGCGAAGCGTTGCTTTGTCTGGCAAACACACTTCGGGTTGTATAAGCTGTTACTAAGTGGTCACCCATTAATGAACTGGACAGGATCGTCGCTGCTTAACTTCGATGATCTATCGTGAACCAGTGCTTTCAGGGTGATTTATTTTCAAATTTTATTACTATATGGCATCAAATATAAGAATACTTGATTCCATATAATTGTAGATAGATAGACAGGAACAGACCGAGAAAGAAAGAGACCAAGATAGATAGATAGATAGATAGATAGGAACAGACATAGATAGATAGATAGATAGATAGATAGATAGATAGATAGATAGATAGATAGATAGATAGATAGATAGATAGATAGGAACAGACCGAGAAAGAAAGAGACCAAGATAGATAGATAGATAGATAGATAGGAACAGACATAGATAGATAGATAGATAGATAGATAGATAGATAGATAGATAGATAGATAGATAGATAGGAACTGGCCGAGAAAGAAAAAAACCAAGATAGATAGATAGATAGATAGATAGATAGATAGATAGATAGATAGATAGATAGATAGGAACAGACATAGATAGATAGATAGATAGATAGATAGATAGATAGATAGATAGATAGATAGAAGATAGGAACAGGCCGAGAAAGAAAGAGACCAAGATAGATAGATAGATAAATAGATAGAAACAGACATAGATAGATAGATAGATAGATAGGAACAGACATAGATAGATAGATAGATAGATAGATAGATAGATAGATAGATAGATAGATAGATAGGAACAGGCCGAGAAAGAAAGAGACCAAGATAGATAGATAGATAGATAGATAGATAGGAACAGACATAGATAGATAGATAGATAGATAGATAGATAGATAGGAACAGGCCGAGAAAGAAAAAAACCAAGATAGATAGATAGATAGATAGATAGATAGGAACAGACATAGATAGATAGATAGATAGAAGATAGGAACAGGCCGAGAAAGAAAGAGACCAAGATAGATAGATAGATAGATAGATAGATAGATAGATAGATAGATAGATAGAAACAGACATAGATAGATAGATAGATAGATAGATAGATAGATAGATAGATAGATAGGAACAGGCCGAGAAAGAAAGAGACCAAGATAGATAGATAGATAGATAGATAGATAGGAACAGACATAGATAGATAGATAGATAGATAGATAGATAGATAGATAGATAGATAGGAACAGACCGAGAAAGAAAGAGACCAAGATAGATAGATAGATAGATAGAAACAGACATAGATAGATAGATAGATAGATAGATAGATAGATAGATAGATAGGAACAGACCGAGAAAGAAAGAGACCAAGATAGATAGATAGATAGATAGGAACAGACATAGATAGATAGATAGATAGATAGATAGATAGATAGATAGATAGATAGATAGGAACAAACCGAGAAAGTAAGAGACCAAGATAGATAGATAGATAGATAGATAGGGACAGACATAGATAGATAGATAGATAGATAGGTAGATAGGAAAAGGCCGAGAAAGTAAGAGACCAAGATAGATAGATAGATAGATAGATAGATAGATAGATAGATAGATAGGAACAGACATAGATAGATAGATAGATAGATAGATAGATAGATAGATTGATAGATAGAAACAGACATAGATAGATAGATAGATAGATAGATAGATAGATAGATAGGAACAGACCGAGAAAGAAAGAGACCAAGATAGATAGATAGATAGATAGATAGGAACAGACATAGATAGATAGATAGATAGATAGATAGATAGATAGATAGATAGATAGATAGATAGATAGGAACAGGCCGAGAAAGAAAGAGACCAAGATAGATAGATAGATAAATAGATAGATAGATAGAAACAGACATAGATAGATAGATAGATAGATAGATAGATAGATAGATAGATAGATAGATAGATAGATAGATAGGATCAGGCCGAGAAAGAAAGAGACCAAGATAGATAGATAGATAGATTGGAACAGACATAGATAGATAGATAGATAGGAACAAACCGAGAAAGAAACAAACCAAGATAGATAGATAGATAGATAGATAGATAGATAGATAAGAACAGACATAGATAGATAGATAGATAGATAGATAGGAACAGACCGAGAAAGAAAGAGACCAAGATAGATAGATAGATAGATAGGAACAGACATAGATAGATAGATAGATAGGAACAGACCGAGAAAGAAAGAGACCAAGATAGATAGATAGATAGATAGGAACAGACATAGATAGATAGATAGATAGGAACAGACCGAGAAAGAAAGAGACCAAGATAGATAGATAGATAGATAGATAGATAGATTGGAACAGACATAGATAGATAGATAGATAGATAGATAGATAGATAGATAGATAGGAACAGACCGAGAAAGAAAGAGACCAAGATAGATAGATAGATAGATAGGAACAGACCAAATAGATATTATGTGCAGTTTACGAATTCTGACCCAATTTTCCATTTAGAGACATACAATGGTTAACTTTTAAGTAACAAAAACAAAACAATATTGGAGTTGATTTCTTTTGATGTCATATCAACCCTCGTAAGTTATTTACAGCTATAGCCATCCGCGTTGAACAGTTGTGGTATTATTAAACCCATAGCTTGGAGGGTAATATATTAATACTTTCACCCTGAGCGAAAGTGAACATAATAGCGCGACTAGAGATCGAACTCGTTTACAACGATGTCACAGTCTAGCACGTTAGCCACTATACTACGCTGACTCCAACTGCAATTCAAGAAAAAATATACCGAATAAATTTGTGTGTCAAACAAATTTTCTGCTAATTCCTATCCTCTATTTATTAGTGTTATTGGGTGTCATCTCTGGTGTAGGTTTGGGTGTATTTTTTTTAAGGCGAGTTTTTTTTCAGGTTTTTATCAGTGATTATGTATGTATTTTCCAGGTAAAGGTGCAGCGCCCTCCCCTACTCCTCGGTGTAGTAGCTGTTAAAAAGGGAGCCTTCTATTTGCCCTCAGCTACGGTCGCTAACTTATGTATGTATTTTACGTGCTAGAGTGTACGGGATGGATTTTATAGTTTTTCGGCGGGGAGGGGCTTTTGTAGTGGAGGTATTGTTGGGTGTCTGTTGGTTTGTGGTAGATATCTGTGATGATTTGGCCATTTACGTTTTTTATAAGCATATCTAAAAATGGTCGTTCTTTTCACTTGTGTTCCACAATAAATTCTATTTTGGGGTGTAGGTTTTGAAGTAGGTTGTGTAATTCGTTGATGTCTCCCCATGGGCATTTCCATAATATGAAACAATCGTCCAAATATCTTTTCCATGATTTGGTAAATTCTTTTTTTATGTCGTTGCCGTATTTTTTAAACTATTATTTCATATAGGCTTTCTTCTAAATATGCTAGGGTTAGGGTTGCGTATGTTGGCGCCATTTTAGTTCCCATAGCTGTTCCTAGGGTCTGGATATGGTTAATGTTATTGAATTGGAAGGAGTTATTATTAAGGATAATTTCTATCACCTTTATAGTAATTTATTTTGTTAAATCTTGGGTGTAATCTGTCTGGATATTTATCGATCAAAAATACGATGGCTTGTTTTCATAATTCATGGGGGGGGGATATTACTGTATAGGTTTATGACGTCAAATGTGACCATGAGTGTGTTGGGATCATTTTTTTCTGGTATGGAGTTTAAAAAATATATGTTGTCCTTAATATGGCTTTTTTAAAATTTTATTTAGGAATGGTTGTAGTAAAATGTCTATGAGTTTGCTAGGTCTGTTAGTCAGGCATGACGGACCTGGTACAATGGGTCTAAATTTGAGGTCACTGGGGTTTGGAATTCTATGTATTTTTCTGTTTCTTCAGCGTTTTTTATTTATTTCGACTTGTGAATTTTTAGTAGTCCGTAGAAGTTACTGGTTATTGAGATGTAGATTATTAGGAAGTGTTTTTCTTTTTTTGGTTTGGGATTTATTGTGTATTTTGCAGAATTTTCTGATTTTTTATATATTATTGTCTATGTTTGTATCAATTAGTTTATAGTTAGTTTCATCTTTTGATATTTCTTGGATTTTTGATTTGTAGTAAGTTTTATCTAAGATGACCTTGTCACTTCACTTGTCTTCTTTAATATTATGTTTTCATTTTCCTGTATATTTTTAAGGCTTGTTTTTATTTTTGTGAGAGTTTATTTTTAGGTGTTTTTTCTTTTAGGTTAATACTCCATAATTTCTCGAAGAAGGTGCTTAGTTCACAATTGCTGTTTTTGTCTGGGAAGAATTTAGTCTTATTCTTTACTAGGGAGTCATCTGTATCTCTTTCATTTTTTGAATTATTCTATGAACCAAAATTTTCTTTCAAATTCTTTGAGATCTTTTTAACGTTCTCCTATGTTGCTTTTTGGAGTGGGGCAAAATTTAAGACCTAGTTTGAGTAAGTTTATTTGGTCTTTATTTAACTTATGTGTAGATAAATTTATAATTTGTGGTTTAATATTTGTTTCGTTTTTTATGTTGGTTTTTCCTCCGCTTCTTTTTGTTTAAAAAATGTTTTTTGATTGCATTTTTTTTTAAAAATAGAGATTTTTGTATTGTCTAAAAAAAAATTTTTTGTGTTGTCGTTATATTAGGTGGCTTTCATTGTATGAGAATGGGTTTGTTTTGTTTTTCTGGAGTCGTATGCGTAGCAGTTAGGTCATATATATATATATATATATATATTGAGTGTTCGCTAGCGGCCCTGCTGTCCCAGGTTCAATCCCAGGTCGAATCATACCAAAGACTCAAAAAATGACACTTGATGTCTTAGCATTATAAGGTACGAATCAAGGGTAAGTGGAGCAATTCAGGGAAAGGAGTAGCACCTTCCCATACACCTCGGATTCATAGCAATTGAAAAGGGATATATATATATATATATATATATATATATACAAACATATATATATATATATATATATATATATATATATATATAACTTATGTGTACATAACTTTCTGTTTAATGTTACTTTCGTTTTTTATATTGTTTTAACACTCCGGTTCGTTTTGTCTAAAAAAATGGGTTTTGTTTGTATTTCTTAAAAAGCAGCAAATTTTGTTTGTATTTTCAAAATAAAGATTTTTTTGTGTTGTCGTTTATAGTGTGACTTTTATTGTATATGAATGGATTTGTTTTGGGTTTTTTTCTTTGGTGGGGGCAGTCTTTCATTTAAGCATGTTTGATTAAATAAAGACCCATTTTATCAATTTGATTTTATCAAGATCCTTTCAAGTTTCCTGATAAGTGTCTTGGTTTCAAGTTGGAATTGGTGGATAAAGCGTTCGGGACAATTTTGGTAAATTCATCCATGAATTAAAACCTGAAACCAAGGTACTTATCAGGAAACTTGAAAGGATCTTAATAGAATTACATAGACATAATATTTCTGGATTATATATTCAAACATATATATATATATGTATATATATATATATGTACGTGTGTGTGTGTGTGTGTACGTGGTGCCTTCAATAAGTTTCCAGACTTTTTGTACAGGCATTTAAAATTGTCGTAGACTCTTGAAAATTCAGTAGATTATTGCTATACATCTTATAAGATAACTGACCAATTTTTATAATTTCAGGTTCAAATGAACAGCTACAGCAGCAATTGGAATACACCCTACTAAAGCCTGATTGTCACTGCTGGTGAATTTCAAAAATGCAATCTGGACGTGAGGTCACTTTAGAAGAACGATATGCAATAAAATTGTGTTTTAAACTAGGAAAAAATGCCACAAAAACGTATGGAATGCTTTAGACTGCTTTTCGACCATCTTGCATGAATCGAGAATCAGTTTTTGAATGGCATAAGAGAATCAAGGAAGGCAGGGAGTCTGTGAGGGATGATGAGAGGTATGGGAGGAGTAAGGAAGTCAATAGATCAGAGTTGATTGGCCAAAGGGTTAGGGTTAGGGTTACTATGTTGAGGTTTTAAAGGAGTTCAGGAAAAGATTCCGTTGGAAGAGGCCAGCACTCTTCAAATCGAGTCAGTGGCATTTCCACCAGGACAATAAACCAGTCTACAACTCCATCCTTGTCACAGACTATTTGACCAAGATGGGCATCAAGACAGTTCCTCACCGTCCCTATTGTCCAGACCTTGCTCCCTGTGACTTTTGGTTATTCCCTAAGCTCAGAGGCTGTCGTTATTAGACAATTAAGGAGATGAAAGAGGCTTTGACGAAGGTCATTGACACGCTCACACAAGAGGAATTAGATGGGGCCTTTGAGAAGTTGTTGGAACGGTACAACGATTGCATTGCAGCGGGAGGAGATTACTTCGAAGGGGACTAGAGTTTCATGTGTGTACTATCAATAAAAGTGCTCATACGAAAAAAGTCTGGAAACTTATTTAATGATCCTCGTATATATATATATATATATATATATATATATATATATATATATAAATTTAAATGTTCGGTTCTAGAATGATTTTCTTGTCCTGAAGGAATTACTACAAACTCTGGTTTAACTTGACCGAATAATACATATATATATATATATATATATATATATATATATATATATATATATATATATATATCCCTCCGCACACGCAGGATGCGACATATGGTTACTTTTAACAGTTTAACAGGCTTAAATTCAGAGTTGTTCTTTTCCTAGACTGGTTGCTATACTGTTGAATAGAGACCAGAAGATTCTTTTGACATGCCCCATAAATTACAGGAAGTATAACAAGATATGCACATGTTCTCTAAAATAAACAGGACACAGATGCCCTGGCCGAAATGCCGCGTAAGTTGCGTTAATGGCATAACAAGATATGGCCCCGTTTCCTTAACTGAACAGAACGCTGGTCTTTCTTCAGTAGAAGTACCTTGCACGTTGGGTAGGTGGCATGCTATATAGAAGGCGTTTTCAAGTACAACGCGTAAGCAGGGTTCGTGGCTACGAGGATTGCGTGGGCACCCGAAAAATTATATAAATCAGGGAAGATTTCGACCCAAGAGAACAAAGCAGAAATGCAGAGAACTTTCACAGAAAAACCCTTATTCTCTCATACTCTTCCCATACATGTATATAGGTTATAAAAAACAAGAAAAGAAGCTTATTATATTTTTATACATCAGCGTTGTTGTTTTTCTCTGCTATACAATAATAACTAGGTTGAAGAGTCTAGTCTACCCTACTCATTACCCTTAACTTGAAGGAGAATAATTGGATTCATACCTTTCCCAAGGATATTGATGCTATGCAAACACACACACAGACACACACTCTCTCTCTATATATATATATAGTGGAGTTTTAAATAATATTTATATTCATGTATTTACTCAACCCTTAGCCTAGCACATGGAAAATGGGATTCGTATAAGACGTAGACACGGCCAACTAGTAAATACGACGGCACATGTTACATTAACAGGCTGATTTCTAACAGGCCGATGTAATCTAAACAAAAAAAAAAAATAACCTATTCATGGCTGCATATGAAATTAACCTCAAAAGAGAATTAACTTGAAAGATTGAACGGATAAAATAATATAATCATGTTGACAGAATTCATATGACGTTATTTTAATTCCTTTCAACATTAAAATTCATATTTACACTTCGTCTTTTAATAATCCACGAATTATAAGGGAGGTCTTCGTGGTGTAATGGTTAAAGCGAAGGACTGCGGATTCGTAGTAAGCGAGTTCGTACTACAGTCGCGCTATTACGTTCACTTTCGGGCAAATACCCTTGGGAAAGTTATGAACCCCCTTATCCTCCCAGGTATTGGTTAAATAGCACCACTACTGTTCTTCTAGAAGAATAGCTTTGGCATTAAATAACCTGCAAAGGTTGATATACCATTAAACAAAGAAACCAAACGTATTATAAAACGGATGTGAGTTACCTTGTTTTTATGGTTTTCAATCGTCTATACGGTGTGTTTTGCTTATAAACGCAAACTGGTTATATATATTTTTTTTCTTCGGAAATCTAAAAATAAAAGACTGAAAACAAACAATTTTTTTTGTTTACATTACATCGGCCTGTTAGAAATCAGCCTGTTAATGTAACATGCAGGGCCGTATTTACTAGTGGACACAGGATATATCATCTTTTGAAGATCAATTTTGAGGGTTCCCACAATACGCGAGATTAAATAATACTCGAAAATATATACAGTATGTATGTTCAAAACTGAGTTTTTGAAATTTATCCCAAAACAAATTCAATGATTTTAATGTACCATAAATAAAAAGTTGTCTTAGCAAAAAATAAAATAAAATAAAATAACATCCGATCGTTATTCATTGATGATTTTTACCAAGCAATATTTCCGAGCAGCCATCTTGAATGTATCTTCAATTTTTTTTTCCCACTATTTCATAGAATCTTGTTTTCTCTTCTAAGATTTTTTTCGTTCAGCAACAAGGGAAAAAACCTTCAGAGCGTATATTTTTATCCCAAATAAACCTTTAAAACTTTCTCAACCATATAATTATTACTCAAGAACTTATATATGACGATCATTTTTCAATTACTTCTGTATAGGAGATGCCATTTGTTTCTTCCAACCAATTTTTCACCCTTTTCGCCTCCTGTATTTTTCTTTTGTCTAACATTATTTTTTCGTTATTTTAAGTATGGGTAATTAACGCTTTGTCTTTCTAATAATTTCTATTTCAACCTTAAAGAAGAAAAACCACGATATGTGAGGAAAAATAGTTATATTTACAGGAAAGAGTATTTACAAGAGAGAGAGACTGTTAGTAATAAGAACATAGGATTAGTGATAGAGTAAGGATATACTTCAACAATAGGAACGACTCTTCTGGTCTGACTTGTAGCCTTATTCCCAGACTGATTAACGCTTTGTCTTTCTAATAATTTCTATTTCAACCTTAAATAAAGACTCTCAGATTTATGCATAGATAAATAGATAGATATGAACAGACTAAGATAGATAGATACTGTTGTGTTCTGGTTAGTGAACACAAGTAGTAATAATAAGAAGAAAAACCACGATATGTGAGGAAAAATAGTTATATTTACAGGAAAGAGTATTTACAAGAGAGAGACTGTTAGTAATAAGAACATAAGATTAGTGATAGAGTAAGGATATACTTCAACAATAGGAACGGCTCTTCTGGGCTGACTTTTAGCCTTATTCCCAGAATGATCTCCGCTACTGCCATATATGGCAGATGGAACAGCTCATTATGCTGAAAAGGTAGGTGATACCCAACAGATAGATAGATATAACCTGCATGCCGGCCAATTTTGACCCAATCTTCCATTTATAGAAATACAACGGTTAAAATGTGATGTTTGTAATATCAAGAATATAAAGTCATGGTATTTTTCTGCTGTGCAACTTGCCTCCAATCTCACAAACCATACAATTTACAAGAACAAGACATGTAGGGCAATGCTGAAGAAGCAAGGTCGAACTAATCAGCGACGTTCTCCAATGGACTCCTACACATGGACACACCAGTGTTGGTTGACCTGCAAATACTTACATTCATCAGCTCTATGCGAACACTGGATGCAGTCAAGAGAACCTGCCAAGAATGAATGACTGTGGGGACAGATGGCGAGTGATGATGATGATGAGTAGGAGAAGGAAGAGGAGGAGGATATATGTATTTCGGCAAGATGGATTATTTTTAGACAAGTGAATAAATCAGTTTCTCTTTTCCGGTGACGTCACGTCCCAGTCCACATTTTATTCTGCTCCAATAAAAAAACGATATTTTTATTCGCTTTCTGTCCCACTTCAGAGTCGATACTGATGTTTCTCTTTTTCTTTTTCTTTTTATTTTATTTTTTTTTTTATTTCTGCTAGGCGAGCTAGATCAGATATGTCGAACTTGGACGACATACTAAAAATAGTGAATCTCTATTGAAAACAGACCATTTTTTTTTTTTTTTTACTAATTTCAGTGGTTCTATTCCAACTATTATTAATTTAAACACCGAACAGTTTTTCTTATTGGTTAATTTTCTCATAATTTTTAAAGTCCACATGATATATTCAGTTCACAGCTATGTGAGGATACAGGTTGTTGTCCTGAAGACCTACCTAGGGCGATGAACGATAGGGAGGAGTGGCGAGAGAGGGTCAGGGATATCCGTGCTGCCAGCACGATATGATGATGATATCACACTGCAGGATATATTTTTATATAGATATTACAATACACGATACATTTTTATTCGTATATCACTCTATACGATACATTTAAATGCTTCGATCACATTAGATATTTTTTGATACGTATATCACAATACACGATGAATTTTCATACACATCCCACAGTATACGATACATTTGGATACATATATCAAACTACAAACTACAAGATTGTACGAATGATTTTGATGCGTATATCAGACTGTACGATACATTTGGAAACATTGATGACATTACATTATACATTTTGAAACATAGACCGCCGTACACGATACATTTGGATATATATTTACCCAACCCCTCCGATCGAACAGGATATGACACAAGGTCAATTTTTAAGCGGAGTTTAACAGGATTGAATTCAGAGTTTTCCTTCTCCTAGACTAGTTGCCTCACCAAGGCTGAAGAAATAAGTCTGCCCTACTATTTACCCATAGCTGGAGGGAGAATAATTGGATTCATACCTTTCCCAAGGGTATTAGTGCTATGGGAAATGCAATGAGTCACGTCTAGGATTTGAACTCGTGTTACGATATATTTGGATATATACATCACAGTACACGATACAGGATAATATATATATATCTCACTATAGTATACATTATGATAGAAATATTATAGTACACAATACAATTTTATATATAGATCACAGTACACGATACATTTGCATACACATATCTCGATATATTATAATGTTTAATATGTATATCTCACTGCAATATACATTTTGATAGAAACATCAAAGCACACGATACATATGGATACATAGATCTCATTATACGATAGAGTTTGATATATAGATCACAGTACACGATACAGATGCATTTACAGATCATAGTACACGATACAATTTGATACATGTATCACAGTAAACGATACACGGGGATATATAGATCAAAGTAACCCATATATTTTGAAACATATCTCACAGTACACGATACACTGGGATATTTAAATCCCAATACACGATACGGTTTAAAACATAGATCAAAGTACACTATATATTTTGAAACATATCTCACGGTACACGATACACGGGGATATTTAAATCCCAGTACACGATGCGTTTTAAAACATAGATCAAAGTACACCATATATTTTGATACATATCTCATGGCACACGATACACGGGGATATTTAAATCCCAGTACACGATACGTTTTAAAACATAGATCAAAGTACACCACATATTTTGATACATATCTCACGGTACACGATACACGGGGATATTTAAATCCCAGTACATGATAAGTTTTAAAACATAAATCAAAGTATACCATATATTTTGATACATATCTCACGGTACACGATACACGGAGATATATAAATCCCAATACACGATAAAGTTTAAAACATAGATCACAGTACACGATACACGGGAATATATGAATCCCAGTATACGGTATATTTTAAAACATAGATCACAGTAAACCATATATTTTGATACAGAGATCTCGGTACACGATACACGGGTATATATATACACGGGTATATATATATATATATATATATATATATATATATATATATATATATATATATATATATATAAATCCCAGTTCACGATACGGTTTAAATCATAGATCACAGTACACCATATATTTTCATACATAACTCACGGTACACGATACACGGGGATATTTAAATCCCAGTATATGATACGTTTTAAAACATAGATCAAAGTACACCATATATTTTGAAACATATCTCACGGTACACGATACACGGTGATATTTAAATCCCAGTACACGATAATTTTAAAACATAGATCAAAGTACACCATATATTTTGAAACATATCTCACGGTACACGATACATGGGGATATATAAATCCCAGTACACGATAAGTTTTAAAACATAGATCAAAGTACACCATATATTTTGATACATATCTCACGGTACACCATACACGGGGATATATAAATCCCAATACACGATACAGTTTAAAACATAGATCACATTACACGATACACGGGGATATATAAATCCCAGTATACGATATATTTTAAAACATAGATCACAATAAACCATATATTTTGATACAGAGATATCGGTACACGATACACGAGTATATGTATACACGGGAATATATATATATATATATATATATATATATATATATATATATATATATCCCAGTACACGATACGGTTTAAATCATAGATCAAAGTACACCATATATTTTGATGCATAGATCACGGTACACGATAGACCTGCATTCATAGAACACGGTTCAGGATACATTTGGATAAATAGATCACAGTACATGATTCATTTTCATACGAATATCACACTACAGTATTCATCGAGATATCGATCGACTACTTGATACATTTTTATACAGAGATCATACCACAAGACAGTGGCGTATGTCGTTTTCCATTGGTCAATTTCTGCATAAATAGGCAGTTGACGTTGTTTGTATATGCTGTAAGTTATTGTGTACTTGGTGAATATTGGTTTCAGGATCGCCTGCTGGAACAGGTATTACCCCGGTAGGGTCATCTAGTGCATAGGTATGATGTTGGAAGACCCGAAATTATTTATGCCCTCTAGTCATAAACTTCACAGATGAGGCAACTCTACACACCAAACCAAACCAAACCAAATCAGATTATTCAATATATGTGGATAAATATATCTCATATTTGAGTATATGGTAGGTTTGTTGGGTTTTATGGCATATCAACCCTTGTTGGTAATTTAATGCCAAATCCTCTTTATCCATATATATTAAATATATATGATTTGGTTCGGTTGGGTTTTATGGCATATCAACTATTGTAGGTTACTTAATGTCAAATCCTCTTTATACATATATATTAAATATATAGGATTTGGTTTGGTTGGGTTTTATGGCATATCAATCTTAGTAGGTTATTTAATGTCAAATCATCTTTATACATATATATGAAATATATATGATTTGGTTTGGTTTGGTTTTATGGTATAGCAACCATTGTAGGTTATTTAATGCCAAATCCTCTTTATACATATATATTAAATATAAAAGATTTGGTTGGGTTGGGTTTTATGGCATATCAAACCTAATAGGTTATTCAATGCCAAATACCCTTTATACATATATATGATTTGATTTGGTTGGGTTTTATGGCATATCAACCATTGTAGATAATTTAATGCCAAATCCTCTTTATAGATATGATTTGTAAACACGTTTGTTTGATAAAATTTTAAACGAGCCTGACTTAATTTTTTTCACACATCTAAGTCTTTCCACTTATTTGTTTCTGGTACAAATAATTTTATTTACAATTAAACATTTGTGTGCACACAATTAACTAGTTTCAAGTATCGCTATGTAACAGTAACACTTTAACATCGGTCATTTGAAAGATTTCAAGTATTTTTCTTATCAAGAACAAAAACAACTTCTCAAAAAAAAATACGAACGTACAACGAACACAATTCTCTAAACTGTAGGCACAAAGAAAACCCTTGACGGGTTGACATGCCATTAAATTCAGTCAAATCAATCCAATTATTACATAAGTAAAGTTGGCGACCGTAGTCGAGGGCGACCAGAAGGCTCCTTTTTCAATAGCTACTACACCGAGGTGTAGGGGAGGGTGCTACTCCTTTTCCAGGATTGCCCCACTTTACACTTGATATGTACCTTATATCGCTGAATGTTAAGCAAGGAGGTATCAAGTACCATTTTTAAAGTCTTTGGTATTGTTATATAATTAAGGAATTTTTTTTATTTTAAGCATTTTTCATTAATTGTATTTTGTCATTCAGTTTGGTTGGGCTTTGAACTCTTCGAGTTAAGAGTTCAGGGGCATAGCCATTGAGTACAGTTTTACGCTAGTGCGCAAAGGATATGACAATCACCATTGTAATAATAAATAATGGGAAAGGTATGAATCCAATTATTCTCCCTCCAGCTATGGGTAAATAGTAGGACAGACTAGGTTCTTCAGCCTTGGTTAGGCAACTAGTCTAGGAGAAGGAAAACTCTGAATTGAAACCTGTTAAACTCCGCTTAAAAATTGACCTTGTGTCATATCCTTCCCCAGCGGAGGGGTTGGGTAAATAGTACCATTGTAATAATAAACCCCAAGATAGGAAATGGGGCTGGAGTGTGGATGACGTCATGTCCAGAACAGATGGGCTGAGAATTTGAGGATTTTAAAATTCACGGCAGTTGAAGGTTGACATTTGACCATGCAGGTAAAAAGTTGAATTCCTGCCATTGATTTGGAAGTTGAGAGTTGGATTTTGACCATTGAAGATGTGTTGTATAGTCATATAATAACCATGACCATGATTAACTATACAAACACACAATACATATACATATGCAGCAGAATCATAATGGCGCAATGAATAACAACGAGGGATGACTTCTTTAGAAAAATATGTACCTCTCATTTTATTGTAACGTTTGACTGTGAGAGGGAGTTGGAGATCGAACAAAGACTGCAATATAATGACTCTACTCTTATGGCCATCAGCGTTGTGTCTTTCTCGTTCTCCTGATGCTCAACCGGAGGCCCGGGGGCTGAGCTTTCTGCCGAGTGCTGGCTTTCTCTACCACATCTTGTCACCAACGGGTCTCCGAAATTACTGGGGCTCCCGAGGGCCCCTTCGGCCGGGAGTTACTTTCCCTACCACATCTTATCAGCAGCTTCTCTGGTCCCCAACTTATCAGGGGCCCCAACGCATCAGGGGCTCCAAGGACCCCCTCCGCCGGGCTTTCTCTACCACATCAGCAACTTCTCTGGACCCCAACTCATCAGGGGCCCAAACTCATCAGGGGATTCAAGGGACCCCTCCGCCGGGCTTTCTCTACCGCATCTTATCAGCAACTGGTCTCCAAAACTCCATCTAAGGTCCCGAGGGCCCCTTCGGCTGGGTGTGGCTTTCCCTACCACATCTTGTCTCCGACGTCTCTGATCCCCAACTCAATCAGGGCCTCCAACTCAATCTGACTTCCTGTCTTGACTGAGTTATATAATAGTTCAACGCCCACTCAATCTTTGGAATGGCATGTTTGTTCATCATCAAGTGGACATAACTGTCAAGCAGTTCACAGGTCACTCTCTTTCGGTGCATTAGTCTATGAGTGTATCATGGGCTTTTTACCTTGTCTCATTTCATCAGGCAAATCCGCCAACGCGATCTCTTTCGATTATTGGCCATTGGAATGTGTCACTTCCTTCCGGTGCATCACTTTGAATGGCATATTTGGCCGGGTCGAAGGTCAAAATACAACAGATGTAGTTGGGTTTTTCGGATCTCTACCGACGGAGATCTTAAACATCACTGAATGTGCGGCGCGTTTGTGAGGTCCGATAGTATGGTCAGCGTAGTAAGAATTGTGTATCTCTCCTCGTGTCGAAGAACCGAAGTCAAAGGTTAATAAAACCGTTCGTATCTGAACAACAGAGTTGCCTGTGTATTTGTTTTCGCCTGTGTTTCTCCGTATGTGTTTTGAATTTTCATTTGATAAAAGTTGGATTGATATCATTATTTATAAGTGTAATATACAACAGTACGACACGACCTGGGGTTGAACCCAGGTCTCCCGGACCAATGGCGAATACTCTACCCACTAGACCAGTACTCGCTAAATATACATAAAGAATGAGCGTGTATGTGTTTTTGTGTGTGTGTGAAAGAGGGAGAGAGAGAGAGAAATAAAGAAATAGAGAAATAGAGAAGGAAATAGAGAAATGGAGAGAGAGAGTGTGTGTGTGTGAGAGAGAGAGAGAGAGAAAGGGATAGAGAGAGAGAAATAAAGAAATAGAGAAATAAAGAAGGAAATAGAGAAATGGAGAGAGAGAGAGAGAGAGTGTGTGTGTGTGTGTGTGTGTGTGTATGTGTGTGTTGGAGAAATCGTTTATGGAGACCGACCCCCCCCCCAACCGAAAATGAGATGCAAAACCTGTATGAAGGTCTCAATTAATGCAGCAAGCAGTAAATAACTCAATTGATAATTGATAGCTTCGGGCAACTGATGGTGGTCATTTGAGGGAACTAGTTATTTCGGATGAGATTACTTTTGAATTGCTTTTTGGATTGTTTTTGAACAAACTTGAATTGAAAATGAAATGCTCGGCAGACCTTGAATTTAAGTTTTATTCCGTGAAAGATGATCAGTGGGAACTAACTAGCAGGAGGATATGCCAAAATAGAGCCGAAAATAAAACCTTAACGTATTCATGACAAGAGACCGCAGGTGGGTTTTCAAATAGCTACCAATTACAGAAACATCCGTCACAGCCGTGAAAAAGAATGTAAGTTATGCTGGACGATTGTTGGACCGAAGATTTTATTTGAAACGTTGTGTAGAGTATTTTTAAGAGATTTAAACCGTTTCACTCATTATGTCTTGCAGAGGTCCACTCAGTATGATCGACAATTAATAACCCTTAGATCGTTCGAAAATTTGATCGGTTTCGGTTTCGGTTTCTTTGTTTAATAGCATATGAACCTTTGTAGGCTATTTAATACCAAAGCTATTCTCCTAGAAGAACAGTAGTGGTACTATTTAACCCATAGCTGGGAGGATAAGGGGGTCCATACATTTCCCAAGTGTATTTGCCCGAAAATGAACGTAATACCGCGACTGGAGTACGAACTCGCTTACTACGATTCCGAAGTCCATCGCTTTAACCATTACACCACGAGGACAACCCCCCAAGTAGTCTTCATTTCATTGTGTTCAGGATCATTATTCTTAGGTTTGGTTTGGTTTGGTTTCTTTGTTTAATGGCATGTCAACTCTTTTTAGGTTATTTAATGCCAAAACCATTCTCCTAGAAGAACAGTAGTGGTACTATTTAACCCATAGCAGGGAGGATAAGGGGGTTCATACCTTTCCCAAGGGTATTTGTCCGAAAGTGAACGTAATAGCGCGATTGGAGGACGAACTCGCTTACTACGATTAAGCAGTTCATCGCTTTAACCATTACACCATGAGGACACCCCCTCGAAAAAGTTGACTTGTACTGGAAGAGTTAAGGTAATGTGACTAAAATTCAATAAGTTAAAAATTGAATCGGTAACTTTGAATCAACTATCCCGATCCTTTAATGTCATTGATCACTCCCACAATTGGGCAACTCGTGACATAAAGAAGATGCCTTTAAAGACTAAAGGTTTGGTTTCTTTGTTTAATAGCATATCAACATTTGTAGTTTATTTCATGCCAAATCCACTCTCCTAAAACAACAGTAGTGGTACTATTTAACCCATAGCTGGGAGGATAAGGGGTTTCATACCTTTCCCAAGAGTATTTGCCCGAAAGTGAACGTAATAGCGCGACTGGAGTACGAACTCGCGTACTACGATTCCGCAGTCAATCGCTTTAACCATTACACCACGAGGACCTCACCCCTAAGTCATCTTCATTTCATTCTGTTCAGGATCATTATCCTTAGGTTTGGTTTCTTTGTTTAATGACATATCAACCTTTGTAGGTTATCTAATGCCAAAACCATTCTCCTAGAAGAACAGTAGTGGTACTATTTAACCAATAGCTGGGGTGATAAGGGGGTTCATACCTTTCCCAAGGGTATTTGCCCGAAAGTGAACGTAATAGCGCGACTGGAGTACGAACTCGCTTACTACGATTCCGCAGTCAATCGCTTTAACCATTACACCACGAGGACCTCACCCCTAAGTCATCTTCATTTCATTCTGTTCAGGATCATTATCCTTAGGTTTGGTTTCTTTGTTTAATGACATATCAACCTTTGTAGGTTATCTAATGCCAAAACCATTCTCCTAGAAGAACAGTAGTGGTACTATTTAACCCATAGCTGGGGTGATAAGGGGGTTCATACCTTTCCCAAGGGTATTTGCCCGAAAGTGAACGTAATAGCGCGACTGGAGTAC
>OY757942.1:4283066-4300566 GCA_963585895.1 Sepioteuthis lessoniana
CGGCAACACCCCACAAGGCTCCAACTAAACGGCCACCTGCCTCCCATCACGAAAACTATCCAAGTCAGACGAACCAGACATGCAGGACACTGCTAGAGAAGCGGGAACGAGCTCATAAGTGATGTACTCCTATGGACCCCCACATATGGCCCGGCAAAAGCAGGACGACCAGCTCGAACATACATACAGCAGTTATATGAGGATACGGAATGTAACCCTCAAGACCTGCCAGAAGCGATGAACGATATGGAGAAGTGGCGAGAGAGGGTCAGGGATATCGGTGCCTGTGGCACGACATGATGAAATATTTTGACATGTTCAGTCGATTGATGGTATTGGGCCTCTCCGACCAGATGGCCTCGTTCGGTGGGTGGAAACTTACCTTCCTGTAGAGACGCAGTCGGCGTATTCTACAGCCTCAGTCGACAAAGCAGGTTTGGAAATGGTATAAACCCTCTTATCCACCCAGCTATGGGTTAAGCAGTACCATTACTTTCCTTCTACAAGGATGGCTTTGTCATTAAATAACTCACAATGGTTGATATGTCATTAAACAAAGAAACCAAACTATACACCCACCCCACACACTACTCTCGTGAAAGTTAGAAATTTCCTTATCCACCCTGCTATGGGTTAAACAGTATCACTGTTATTTTAATTCGAACCGGGCCATTGGTCTAATGTATTGAGTGTTCGCCAGTGGGCAGGGGAGACCAGGGTTCAATCCCATGTCGACTCAAAAATGGTACTTGATGCCCCCTTGCTTAGCACTCGGCATTATAAGGTAAGAATCAAGGGTAAAGTGGAGCAATCTCGGGAATGGAGTACAGTCCTCCCCTACTCAGCAGTGTAGTAGTTATTGAAAAGGGAGCCTTCGGGTCACCCTCAACTGAGGTCACCAACTTTAATTACTGGTTGTTTTTATAAAAGGATGGCTTTGAGATTAAATAATCCACAAAGTTTGATATACCATTAAATAAAGAAGCCAAACCTCACACACACACACACACACACACACACACACACTATCTTCTAGAAAGTTAGAAAGTTCATTATTGAATAATATCACTGTTGTTCTATGAAAAAGATGACTTTGGGATTACATAACCCACAAAGGTTTGCTAATGGGGATTTTATTATGGACGTAAGTGGGCTACATATCCGAAATTAATGTCTTTTTGACCAATGGAATTTAAGCACTGCAACACTAATCGAAAGGGGGGTGTCCTCGAGGTGTAATGGTTAAAGCGATGGACTGCGGAATCGTAGTAAGCGAGTTTGTACTCCAGTCGCGCTATTACGTTCACTTTATGGCAAATACCCTTGGGAAAGGTATGAACCCCCTTATCCTCCCAGCTATGGGTTAAATAGTACCACTACTGTTGGCTTTGGCATTAAATAACCGAAAAAAGGTTGATATGCCATTTAACAAAAAAACAACCAACCAACTAATCGAAAAAAGTCGGTGAACTACAAGGGGGCTGTTTAAAATACAAACCACTTCTGGTCACATTCTACATGAATGTCTTGGTCAGATTAAGAACTTTTCAGACGGCCCTCGAATTCACCCAACGATTCCACCACGGACAGAATGTGACACAAGATCAAATTTTGAAGAGGACTGGCCGACTGATTGATATTAACGCCTTGTTGCATAAATAAATTATTACGAAATCTACCTTTTTTCTTGTAAAATCTCATCGGTAAGAATTTTTTAACTTAATACAGTTTATACAGTTGAACAATTCGCACATAAAAATAAATCGTATCACTCTCTTAGAGATTCGATTATACTTCACCAATAGATTGATTCTATTTACCCAACCCCTCTGCTCGGAGTTTAACAGGTTTGAATTCACAGTTTTCCTTCTCCTAGATTAGTTTCCTCACCAAGGCAGAAAAACCCAGTCTGTCCTACTATTTACCTATAACTGGAGGGAGAATAATTGGATTCATTCCTTTCCCAAGGGTATTAGTGCTATGTGAAATGCAATCAGTCTCGTCCAGGATTTGAACTCTTGTCGCCGTGTCCATTTCCTACAACGATAACCATTACACCACGGGCACCTCACAGATAGATAGATAGATAGATAGATAGATCAATAGGAATATAGTAGTAAAATAAATAGATAGATAGATAGATTTTGTGGGGTTTTTGTTTGTTTTTTGTTTTGTTTTGTTTTTAGAGGGGGTTGTTTTGATTTTGTTTTTTGTTTTTAGGTGGGGTTGTTTGTTTCTTGTTTTTTAGTGTTTTTTCTTTTCTTTATTTCTTTTCTTTCTTTATTTTATTTTTATTTTATTTTATTTTTTTGTAATAAGCATCCCCATGCATTTTTTAGGCGTTTCAACACTTTTTGTCCAATATTCTTACTGTCTTTGACAGTAGAATAAACATTTTTTGTTGGTGTTTTTATTGTTCCTATCTCATCGAAAGTGATATTCGATCCACTTTCTCTGCTGCAATGATTATAGAAAGCAGACGTCTCTTTGATAAACAACAGTCGGAGTTTCAATATATAGCTTTTAAACCTCTCGTGCCAGATTTTTCTTTGATGTGGGTTTCGGAGGCAAATGAATACGGTGTATACTACAATTTTACGTCTTGTTTTTTTTTTGTTTTGTTTTGTTTTGTGTTTTCCCTAATATAATTCAGTCAAGTCTGTCGGCGATGTTCATTGAGATTCAAGATGACTCTATTTCCTTGTCTTTGATAAAGTTAAAGAAAATGGGGGTAAAAACAACTGTGGCGCTGGGGCAGACCCTCACAAGCACAAGGAAAGGGTCTTGATATTTATCCGTGCCTCCCACAAGGCAGGATTTGACATGAGATCTTTTTATAGGGGGTGGGATTTAGGAGAGGGGAGGATGCACACAAGCCGAGACTCGTGCGCTGGTGCTCGAAAGATCAAGAGGCGCAATGTGGTAGCCTTTGTTAAGTCTCCCGGCACGAAACCAAATGACCTTGCTGGTCATAGATTCACTAGAACCTGAGGTCTATGGCAATGCGACATTGTTTGGCCTCCCGGCACGTATTCCAGGTGGTCCGGTTCTAGACCCTAACAGCTAATTAATGCTGTGATCCATATTTTCAAGAGAGTTTTGTTGCAAGAAAAACCTGAGATGTACCACAGCTGAACATGGGCACCTCAGGTGGTGTAAGGGTTAAAAAGCTAAACTAGCAAACCTTAAAAAGTGAGTTCGAGTCTCATTAGATGCCCCATTCATTCGGCCTTGTGCCACATCTAAGCAAAAAGCTTTGTGAATTATTAGAGTGCCTCGGGTAGTGTAATGATTAGCAAGATTGAAACGAGTCTAATTGGGCGCCCCATTCATTCGGCCTTGTGCCACATCTAAGCAAAAAGCTTAGTAATTTACAACCACAGCAACTTTTCAATATGCGATTTACCCAACCCCTCTTTCACGGGTAGGATGCGACAAGAGGTCAATTTCAAAGTGATAGCCGATCCAAAATTAAAGAAACCAGTCTACCCTGTTATTTGCTTATAACTGTTGATTGAGAAATGAAGGATCCATGAGTTTCTGGGGCGGGGGGCATTAGCGCAAAGTGAAATACAAGGATTTGAACTCGATTCTATTACCCACGACAATAACCGTCTCGCTAAGAGCGCCTTCCATCGGCCTTCTTCTGTGTGATTTACGTCGACTCCTCGTCACAAGCAAAATGTGACACAAGGCCAATTTTTAAGCGGCAGCACCCCAAACTCACTAACATACGGGTATGTATTTGCTCAATCCTTCCTCCAAGGGTAGGATGCGACCCAAGGCCAATTTTTAACCAGGGTACAGCTAGTCTGTAAAGTTAGTGACGCAGTGTACCATACCTATGATATGGCTATGTGTGAAACGTATATCGAATATCCATAAAGATAGAATGTAGGATCTCGAAACACGGAAAACACTTACGACTTCTCAGTTCAGGTACGAAACTTTTTATTACCTTTGAGTTTAAAGGTTTTTCGACATAAGGAGAGAGAGGCACAATCTTTCTATTCTGGCTTTTTCATCTGCCCCCCCCATCTCGTGCGGCACCCGCCACAAGGCCTCGCGAGTCAGCGAAAGCCAACCGTCTTCTCCCGAGGCATGTCTCAACTCAACTAACTGCCTTTTTCAAAATCTTCCAAAATCCTCCGCGCGCTTCCGGTACGTGACGTCATTCGCACTCTGTAACCCCGTTTCCCATCTCGGGCTATCGTGACATCTCTGAGTGACACGTCCGCTCCGCGCGTGCGCGTGAACACCTGTGTTAATGTTGCACCTAAGTAACCCATGCACATAGCCGAAAGGTTCTCAGCTTAACTAAACCCAAAGGCATAAAACCAAATCCCTCGGCCATTATATTACAGTAGTTGAGGGCGACCCGTACTCTCACTTTTTATTCGCTACTACACTGAGGTGTAGGGGAGGGCGTTACTCCTTTCCCTGGATTGCTCCACTTTGGCCTTGGTGCGTGCCTAATAATGCTGAGTGTTAAGCAAGGAGGAATTAAGAATCATTTTTGAGTCTTTCGTATGACTCGACCTGGGATTGAACCCTGGTCTCCCGGGCCATTAGTGAGCACTGTTATTCAACAGTGTGCAAAGAAATGACAGATGTTTAGCATTCTATTTGGTCTATCGTTGAGACCCTAACAGGTACTACCACTCCATGTCAAAGTGGACCTGGCAGTAATGGTAATTAAGAGGTACTCCTCATTCCAAAAAGCTTTAGGACAGTAGCCTCACACTCTGATGAGGATGGATGATATCTCCAACCAACGAGATACATTCGACGTAGACGTTTGGGATGACAAAATTGAACACAAACATAGGACGACCATTGAGATTCTAAGTTTTTGGACGTTAACGCAAAAAGTTACCCTGCCATAACGGTAATGGCCTTCAATTCAGAGTTTTTCTTCTCCTAGATCGGTTGCCCTTGAAATGTTTAAAGATCACCGATGGGAGAACTGATTAAGTATGACTTTCAGTTTATTTTAGCTGGAATTATTAATATAGATTCATTGAAAATTAATTCATTATAAAAATAGAAAATGATTTTCTCGTTGCTTTCTTTGTTTGATGTCATATCAAACTCGATGGGTTATTTACTGCTAAAGCCATCCTTATAGAAGAACAATATAGATAATATTCAATCCATAGCTAAGAGAAAATTATATCTACTATAAAAATGCATTGGAAATGATTTTTACTATAAAAATGCATTGGAAATGATTTTTACTATAAAAATGCATTGGAAATGATTTTTACTATAAAAATGCATTGAAAATGATTTTTACTATAGAAATGCATTGAAGATGATTTTGATTATAAAAAATGCATTGGAAATGATTTTTACTATAAAAATAAATTGGAAATGATTTTTCCTATAAAAATTCGATCGAAATGATTTTTACAAAAAATTGCGTTGAAAATGATTTTTATTATAGAAATGCATTGGAAATTATTTTTACTATAAAAATGCACTGGAAGTGAGTTTTAATATGAAAATGCATTTGAACTGATTTTTCCCCACAAAAAGGTATTTTAAAATAAAAAAATATTGGAAAGTATTTAACGACAAAAAAGTATAGAAAATGATTTTTATAATAACAATGCATAATCATCATCATCATCATATCGTGCTGGCAGCACGGATATCCCTGACCCTCTCTCGCCACTCCTCCCTATCGTTCATCGCCCTAGGCAGGTCTTCAGGACAACATCCTGTATCCTCACACAGCTGCTGAATGTACGTTCGTGCTGGTCGTCCTGCTTTTGCGCGGCCGTGTGTGGGGATCCATAAGAGTACATCTCTTATGAGTTCATCTCTGCTTCTCCAGCAATGTCCAGCATGTCTGGTTCGCCTAACTTGAATAGATTTCGTGATAGGGGGCAGGTGGCCGTACAGTTGGTGTCTCGTGGGGTGCCGCTGCCAGGACTTGTTGAGGATTGCACGCAGCATTCTTGTGTAATTGCCATCTAGTTTCTTCTCGAGCCGTTTTGTTAGCGTCCATGTAGTGCATCCATATAGCAGTATCGATGTGACCGCTGCCTGGAAGAAACTGCGTTTCATTTTATCGGTTAGGTCTGATTTCCATATAGTCGATAGCCTATTGATAGCTGTCCATGCTTTCGTTAACCTCGTTTCGATGTCCTTTTCGGTTGATTCGACGCTGCTTCCTAGGTACGTGAATTTGTCTACTAGTTTAAGAGGGGTTCCTTCTAGAGTGGAGATGTCCCCCGTTTGGTTATAGCACATATATTCCGTTTTGTGTGCATTAACATGGAGGCCTATGCTTGCTGCTGCTCGTTCCAGGCTATGCAGAAGTGTTTCGGCTTGGTCAGGTGTATTTGCCAGTATCGCTATGTCATCGGAGTAGTCGGCGTCGGTAATTGTTGTTGCGGGATATCTTCTGCTTCTTTTCTTCGTCAGTTCGAAGCCATTCTCTTTGATTTTGTCAATCGATGTTCTAAGTACGTAGTCTAGACACAAATCCTACTAGCGTACGGCATACCTAAAGAAACCGTAGCGGCAATAACGATTCTCTATAGAAACACTAAAGTAAAAGTACGATCACCAGATGGAGACACAGAATACTTCGACATTGTAGCAGGAGTACTACAAGGGGACACGCTGGCTCCGTATCTCTTTATCATTTGTCTAGACAATGCATAATAAATGATTTTTACAATAGAAAAAAATCAATTTATAAAGATTTTTACGATGAAAATGCATTGGAAATGATCTTACTATAAAAATACTTTGAAAATGATTTTTACTACAGAAATCCATTGGAAATTATTTTTACTATAAAAAATTATTTAGAAAGATTTCTACGATAAAAATGCATTTGAAATGATTTTTACTATAAAAATTCAGGGCCCAGTCTGCTGGGGCTGTAGAATACACCGACTGCTTCTCTGCAGAGGGGTAAGACCCCCCTCAACGAGTGTCCTGCATATGACACTAAACAATCTGATGGTGAGGGTCCAGTGATGCTGGAGCTTTGGGGACTACGGAGTACTCCTTTATTGCCATCGCTCCCAGGTCCACTCTGGCCCGGAGTGGTAACACCGGATAAGTGTACTATCTTTGAGTTAAATAGAACTAAACCGTACTTCCTTCACAACACTGGGTTTTGCATTTAAACATCGTATTGATGCTAAAATAAATTGTTTAGAATAGAACTGTTTTGACATTTAATCTGCGTTCTAATGCTAAACTGAATTGCTCGAAATAGAACTGACGTCTAAACTGTGTAATTATGCTCAACTGAATTATCTGAAATATAACTGTTTTGAAATTTAAATTTTGTGTATTGCCCAATCGGCTGGGGCTGTAGAACACACTGACTGCACCTCTGCAGTGGGGTAAAAACCCCACATAAATGTCCTGGGTATGACACTAAACAATCTGATGGTAAGGTTCCAGAAATGCAGGGGCTTTGGGGAATATAGACTACCTCTTCATTGCCTTTTCTCCCAGGTCCACTCTGCCCCGGCGTGGTAGCACCTGATTGGGCCCTACCTATGGGTTAAATAGAACTAACGGCATACTTATGCAAAATGAATTGTTTGACTAAACTGAATACCTGAAATAGAAATATTTTTGACAATTAAACTCTACTTACATTTAAACTGCATGCTTATACTAAACTGAATTATTTGAAATAGAACTGTTTTTGACATTGAAACTGTATTTACACTAAACTGAATTGTTATATATAGAACTGTTTTGATATTTTTCTGTGTAAAAAAAAATCTGTACTTACGCTAAACTGAATTAGCTGAATTGGAACTGTTTGAATAAATTGAACAGCTTGAAATAGAATTTTTTTTGACAATTAAACTGTCTACTAATGCTAAACTGAATTGTTTGAAATAGAACTGATTATTTGCATAAAAATGGATTTGCATTAAAAAAACCTAAAAAGGTTGATATGCTATAAAACCAAACCAACCAACCTGAATATAAAAATGCAATAGAAAATATTTTATGGCAAAAATACATCGTAAATGAAAAAGATAAAACAAAATAATGTTAAAAAATGTTATCAGCCGAGGGAAAGACAACTGGACTGAGTTCAACGTCTTTCTGTACTATGATACACTTAATCATGCATTTTGTGACCGGTCTGGCAGAGATTGCGATTTAAAAATATCTCCGCCCAATGCAGATGTAGGGGCGTTCTGGGAACAACAGTTTATACGAGGATCATTAAATAAGTTTCCAGACTTTTTTCGTATGGGCACTTTTATTGATAGTACACACATGAAACTCTATTCCCCTTTGAAGTAATCTCCTCCGCTTGCAATGCACTTGTTCTACCGTTCCAACAACTTCTGAAAGGCCCCATGGAAGTCCTCTTGTATGAGCGTGTCAATGACCTTCGTCACAGCCTCTTTCATCTCCTCAATTGTTTCATAACGACAGCCTCTGAGCTTAGGGAATAACCAAAAGTCACAGGGAGCAAGGTCTCGATTATAGGGAGGGTGGGAAACTGTTTTGATGCCCATCTTGGTCAAATAGTCTGTGACAAGAATGGAGTTGTGGACTGGTGTATTGTCCTAGTGGAAATTACACTGACCCGATTTGAAGAGTGCTGGCCTCCTCCGACGGAATCTCTTCCTGAACTCGCTTAAAACCTCATCATAGTAACCCTAACCCTAACCTTTTGGCCTATCAACTCTGGTGTATTGACTTCCTTACTCCTCCCACACCTCTCATCATCCCTCACAGACTCCCTGCCTTCTTTGAATCTCTTATGCCACTCAAAAACTGATGCTCGATTTATGCAAGATGATCTAAAAGCAGTCTGAAGCATTCCATACGTTTCTATGACATTTTTTCCAAGTTTAAAACACAATCTTATAGCATATCGTTCTTCTAAAGTGTCCTCACGTCCAGATTGCATTTTTGAAATTCACTGTGACAATCTGGCTTTAGTAGGATGTATTCCAATTGCTGCTGTAGCTGTTCATTTGAACCTGAAATCATAATAAATTGGTCAGTCATCTCGTAAGATGTATAACAATAACATAGTGAATTTTCAAGAGTCTACACCCATTTTAAATGCCTGTACAAAAAAAAAGTCTGGAAACTTTTTGAAAGCACCACGTATATCATGGATTTCGTGATTCGGCTTCTGTTTCCCTTTTGCTGGATGTGATGTGAACACAGAATCGATGACAGTAAAGATTCTGGAAACAATGGACAATAGGGTGGCATGGCGAGAGAGGGTCAGAAATATCCGTGCTGATAGCGGGACATGATGATGATGATGATAATGATGATTTAGTGCATCAGAAATACGTTTTCTCAAGCTATGAGGTATGGTGTATATAATGTTTGCCTTTTTTGTCGTAATTTTCTCTAAACAAGAAAGGATGAGGATTTAGTTTTATAACGGTAGTGTATCTTTATTCAATAAATTAGAAGTTTATGAAATCCAATTATTACAAGAAATTTTCATAAACAGGATTATGCGTCAGAAGATAAAGTAGCCAGGCATATTTAAACAATGATCAATGAAACCAATCAAATCGGAAAATAATTGAAAAATCAATATATTTATAGCAATTAGAAATCTATTTTCTCTGCGTGCACGTGACTTGTATTAAATGGTTGCTTGGTCTGTTGGCTTGTTTTTTGATTGGTTGGTTGGTTGGTTGGTTGATTATGTTTTAAGGCATGGCAACCCTTGTGGGTCTTTTAAAGCCAAATCCTTTTCACATACATTTGTATTTGAAGATAAACGAGATTTACCATTAAATAACCCTCAAGGGTTGACATGTCATAAAACATATCTAACAAACTGTCTTTCTTCATGGCCTCGTACCCAAGCCATAGAAAGGGACCAAATCATGATATCCATGATATATATATATATATATATATATATATATATATATACATCCCGCATCCTCACATAGCTGCTGAATGTATGTTCGTGCTGGTCGTCCTGCTTTTCCCCTGCCATATGTGGGGGTCCATAGGAGTACATCACTTATGAGCTCGTCCCTGCTTCTCCAGCAGTGTCCTGCATGTCTGGTTAGTCTAACTTGGATAGTTTTCGTGATAGGAGGCAGGTGGCCGTATAGTTGGTGTCTTGTGGAGTGTTGCCGCCAGGACTTGTTCAAGATTACTCGCAGCATTCTTGTGTAATTGCCGTCTAGCTTCTTCTCCAGCCGTTTAGTTAGCGTCTCTGAAGACCTGCCAGAGGCGATGAACGATAGGGAAAAGTGGTGAGAGAGGGTCAGGGATATCCATGCTAGTGGTACGACATGATGATGATATATATATATATATATATATATATATTATTAGAAAATATAGACATTCTTTGTCGACTCATTTTTATATATATCCTTTCGAGTCGCCGCATTGATTTTATGGTATCCGACGGGAATTGGTTAAGGAAACTCCTATAATTAATTGGTTTCTAAGTACTTTCGACCCGATCTTGGGCCATCATCAGGGGTGTGTATACTGCAAATGTAATGTGACCTTTGCATGTACATTACATCTTTTTAAGTGTTGAGCATTTAATATTTATACTGGTGTGTTGTAGTGTTTATTCTTAAATTTGTTTCTATTAGTAGTAGTAGCAAAAGACATTAAAGTACATTCGTTTTGGATGCGAAATTCATTCTATTGAGTTTAGATGGTTTCTTTCTGATATGGAGCGCTTGGATTAGCTGTTATTTTTGTGTGTTATTTTTTTTTTTTTTTGTTTCAATATTGTTGTGTTTTCGGGAATAATTTTCCGAATTTCAGTTTTGGGGAGAAAATGTATTTTTTAGATGTGCTATTGAACTGGTATCAGAGAGAAGCATAGTGAGTCCTTTCGATAGTGTAGTTGAGGTCAAACCAACGTATATACTGTTTTTCTCAGAGATACAATCTCCTTAAGTAAATTGATATATAACGTTTGTTTTTTACTAAAACTTAATCTATGGGAAAATTATCCTTAACGACAGTTGGAGGCTTTAAATTTGTTAAAGTATATAATTTTTTTGTTAATTAGGTTCAGTGGGGAGTATATTTCTTTTAACCAACGTTTTTAAAATACTTTCATCTAATCGATAATAATAGTGCATTTGGTTACGATAAAAAAATTTGATAAGTATTTGTTTATTGGTTTAAGTGTTGCAGTGTTTATTTTGTTGGGTGACATTTTTAATTGTTCGTTTAAATTCGATAGAATCAATTTCGAATCCAGCCTCCGTCCAAGAAAATGAGACGCAAAAAAATTCCAGAGAATTTTGAAATACAAATGGATCATCTACCCTCGGCCAGACGACCAGACCTAGTGATAGTCAACAAAAAAAGAGAACCTTTGGAATAATGGACTTTGCAGTTCCGGCTGACAACAGGGTAAAATTGAAAGAAAGCGAAAAGAAGGATAATTACCAAGACCTTGCCAGAGAACAGAAACAAAGATTAAACATGAAAGAGATGATAATAACAATTGTGATTGGTGCTCTTGGTACAGTCACTAAAGGATTGATAAAGGGACTGGAGGACTTAGAAATAAGAGGACGAGTAGAGACCATCCAAACTATAGCATTATTGAAATCCGTTTTTATTGCTATTTGACTCAAATAATTCAATCTAATATTTATTGTTTGTACATGGTTCAGTAGTTTCAAGTATTGCTATCTGATACTAATAATTCTATCTAATATTAATTATTTGTTTGCACACAGTTAAACGGTTTCAAGTATTGCTATTTAACTTTAGTAATTCTATGATTTAAGTATTCTTCCCTAATACGAATAATCTGCACATCGCCGTATAGTTTCCAATAAATTAATAAATAAATGAATAATAATAATAATAATAATAATAATAATAATAATAATAAGAAGAAGAAGAAGAAGAAGAAGAAGAAGAAGAAGAAGAAGGAGGAGGAGGAGGAGGAGGAATATAAGACTAGACACAACTGGGTGGGCAAGGTGATCCACTGGGAGTTCAGCAAGAAATTTAAATTTGACCATACAGACAAATGCTATATGCACAACCCAGTGTCTGTCCGGAGAATGAGACACATAAACTCCTATGGGTGTTGAACTTACAAACGGATGACCTAATCTCGGCCAGACGACCAGACCTAATAATAATGAACTAAAAAAAAGAGAACTTGTAAAATTGTGGACTTTGCTGCCCCAGCTGACCAAGGAGTAAAATTGAAAGAAAATGAAAAGAAGGATAAGTACCTCGACCTTGCTAAAGAACAGAAACAACGACTGAACATGAAAGTGATGATAATACCAACTGTGATTGGTGCTCTTGGCAAAGTCACCAGAGGTTTGATATAGGGATTGGTGGACTTGAAAATTGGTGGACGAGTGGAGACCATTCAAACTACAGCATTATTGAGATCGGTCAGAATACTGAGAAGAGTCCTGGAGACTTGAGGAGACTTGCTGTCACTCAAACTTCAGTGAAAGACCATCAGCTAACGTTGATGTGAAAACTCTTACGGAGTAAATAACAATAATAATTATGATATTAGCAAAACAAATGTACCATGCTAGTCATGAAAAGTGGCAGACGACATATGACTGACGGAATGGAACTACCAAATAAGGAAAAAATTAGAACGCTCGGACAGTGATTGTGATTGTTGCTCTTGGTACAGTCACCAAAGGATTGATAAAGGGACTGGAGGAATTAGAAATAGGAGGACGAGTGGAGACCATCCAAACTACAGCATCTGTAAGATCGGCCAGAATACTGAGAAGTGTCCTGGAGACTTGAGGAAACTTGCTGTCACTCAAATTCCAGTGAGAAACCCTCAGCTAACGCCGGAGTCAAAAATTCCCAAAAGAGTATAATTATCTCTTTCTTGTGTAATTTGAAGGATATAAAGATCCAGGTTGGAAGCATTCAAACTTTCTATATTATTATTTTTACCTCCATCCCCTGCACCACACACAAAAACTGACCTTTTATCGCATCCTGATCATGCGACAAAAGGTCAGTTTTTAAGCCGAGTTTAAGACTGAAATCAGTTTTCCTTCTCCAAGAATGGTTACCATACCAAGGTTAAAGAGCCCAGTCTGTCTCTTTATTTATCCATGGCTGGAGAGAGAAGAACTGGATTCATACCTTTCCTAAAGCTATAAATGCTATTTGAAATTTAAACTGCCTCGTGTAGGATTTGAACTCGGGTCTTCGTGCCCATTTCCTGCGACTATAACCACTAAACACAAAAGTGAAAGTACGTTCACCAGATGGAGACACGGAATACTTCGACATTGTTGCAGGAGTACTACAAGGAGACACGCTAGCCCCATACTTCTTTATCATTTGTCTAGACTACGTGCTTAGAACGTCGATCGACAAAATCAGAGAAAATCGCTTCGAGCTGACTAAGAAAAGAAGCAAAAGGTACCCTGCAAAAACAATCACAGACGCCGACTACGCTGATGACTTGGCATTACTGGCGAATACGCCTAATCAAGCAGAGACATTACTGCATAGTTTGGAACGAGCCGCAGCAGGCATTGGCCTCCATGTCAATGCACACAAAACTGAATATATGTGTTACAACCAAACGGGCAACATCACCACACTAGACGGAGCCTCTCTGAAACTAGTAGACAAATTCACCTACCTAGGAAGTAGCGTCTCATCAACCGAAAACGACATCGACACACGACTGACGAAAGCATGGACGGCTATCGATAGGCTCTCGATCATATGGAAATCAGACCTGACCGATAAAATGAAACGCAGTTTCTTCCAAGCAGCGGTTGTATCGATACTGCTATATGGATGCACTACATGGACGCTAACAAAACGGCTGGAGAAGAAGCTAGACGGCAACTACACAAGAATGTTGAAAGCAATATTAAACAAGTCCTGGCGACAACACCCCACGAGACACCAACTATACGGCCACTTGCCTCCCATCACGAAAACTATCCAAGTTAGACGAACCAGACACGCAGGACACTGCTGGAGAAGCAAGGACGAACTCATAAGTGATGTACTCCTATGGACTCCCACATATGGCCAAGCAAAAGCAGGACGACCAGTTCGAACTTACAAACAGCAGCGATGTGAAGACACAGGATGTAACCCTGAAGACCTGCCGGAGGCGATGAACGATAGGGAGAAGTGGCGAGAGAGGGTCAGGGATATCCGTGCTGGCGGCACGACATGATGATGATGATGATACGTTTATAATATCTATGCTGTATTATTGATGTAGGTTTAGTCTTTCGGGCCTGAAAAGTTAATAATCAGTTTTCCAGTAAAAGAAAACATACAAAAGAAAGAAAGGGAAAAGAAGAAGAGAAAGGCATCCCAACAAATCACGTGACCGGATCTTGGGGGCGGGGGCAAAAGTAATCAACCAGCGGGGCTAAATAGATGCAAATAACTAAATAATACCCCCGTCTTTTAAGAAAATTAAGAGACTGACAGGTTTAAACATTTCAGCTGCAGAATGGTGAAATGGAATCCCAAGATTGTGCCGCAAGAATAAACACCTAGGCTGTCCACCTCGTAAGATAGTCGGGACCATTCTTTAAAAAAAAGACAAAGGAAGAAATTCAACAAATGGAGCAGAGGATAAAAAAATTGATTTCAATGCACTCAGGCCTATATCCGAGAAATGAGATAGACAATTAAAGAAAGAGGAAGAGGACACGCCACCATTAAAGATAGTGTGACTATATCAATACGTGGACTTAAAGATAATATAAAAAGAACAAAGAAAGACTCATTACAGCTGCCAATAACATAAGAAAAGAACAATAATAATTTGGAAAAAGAAATGAGAAAAAAATAACTATATTGTGTTATATAGCCGAAAAATAAAGACAAAAATACTCGTATATATATATATATATATAAACAAGTATTCTTGTATGCTCCCCTACCCCAGTGGGGTTCAGCTCTCTAGCGAGAGAAATAATGGTTGCCACTATCGTAAAGCAAGGCTCTTCAAATGAATTGAGCTTACGAGAGTCGTTAAACGGATATAGATAAACAAAAACAAGTGTGGTACATAAGCGTTTAAATTTCCTTCGCTTGCGCTACTTGCCTCGTTGCTGAGTGGTAGAATCTTGGAATGGGGGTTCAGTCAGCCAGGTTTCGATCCCAGCTTCGGCAATCTAGCCTGTCGAGCCACACTGAAAACTTCTGATAGAACGAAACAGGTCTGTCTTTGGATGACAATATATATATATATATATATATATATATATCTTTATTGCCATGAAAGGATCGAAATGTTGCAGGTGTGAGAGAGAGAGAAACGAAGGATTCGGACGGCTATATTAAATCGTGTTGTGATTTTATATTTCAGCATCTTTTTTCTTCGTGCTTCTCAGCTCGATTAGCGTCAACTCGCCGATTGCTGTCCGAATCTGACGCCTGTCCCGTGAGGAATGAAACTATATGCTCCTGACAGCGAATCTCTTTTCATTACATAATATTCATGACGCCAACGCGTTTTCCTTCCAGTTCCCAATTCACGAGACTCACTTCCGTAGTCCCCTTGTTTACACTGGTGCAATATCTTGTTTAGAAACTTACAGCTAACATGCTGTCAAAAGTCAATATGCAACGTATGGATACTTAAATAGATAAACTGACGAGCTTTTACAAGAGAACAACTGGAAGTGATTACTAAAGGGAACACTTAAGAGAGAAATAGAATCTCTTTTGATGACAGCACAAAACATATTCATACAATTCCTGTTGGATTCCCTTTCATCTCTAATTGTGTCTTGTCTTATACTCTTTTGCCATAAGGACGAAATATATAAAACAAAAATCGATTTTACGCCACAGGATAGCAACTGTGTGTTATGTGGTGATAGAGTTTGTTTAGGTTTTATGGCATATCAACCTTTGTTGGTTATTTAAGACCAAATCCATTTTTATACAAATAAACAGTTCCATTTCAAACAATTCAGTTTAGCATAAGTACGTAGTTTAAATGTCAAAACAGTCCTATTTCAAGCAATTCAGCTCAGCATAAGTACACAGTTTAGTTCTATTTGACCCATAATTAGGACCCTATCAAGTGATACTACTCTGAGTTAGAGCGGGCCCAGGAGCTATGGCAATGAAGGAGTACTCTGCATTCCCCAAAGCTCCAGCATTATTAGAGCGTCATCGTCAGATTTTTTATTATCATATCCAGGACACTTGTTGGGGGAGTCTTACTCCTCTGTAGAGGAGCAGTCGGTGTATTCTACAGCCCCAGCCAACTGGGCAAGTGGTGATAGAGACGAAACTATTAATCATATAGTCAGTGTATGAAGCGCAAAAGGAGTATAAGACTAGACATGACTGAGTGGGAAAGATGATCCACTGGGAACTGTGCAAGAAATTGAAATTTGACTATACCAGCAAAAGGTATATGCCCAAAGAAGAATCAGTTCTGATGAAAGTGAAGCAACAAATTCTCTGGGATTTCAAAATATAAACAAATCCCTTAATCCCGGCTAGAAGACCAGACCTAGAGATAATTAATTAAAAAAGAGAACTTTGGTGTCCCAGCAGACCACTGGGTGGAAATCAAAGAAAGTGAAAAGAGATGCAAGTACTTGGACCTTGCCAGGTAACTAAGAAAGATGTGGAACATAAGGATTACTGTGATTCTAATAGTAATTAGCGTACTTGGAACGGTCCCTAAAGTTAATTTGGCGTCACTTGTGTGCGATATGGACTGATGGCTCAGTCGTAGAGTTTCGGGTCTGCAATATGTGGTCGCTGGTTCGATCTCCAACGGTGGAGATCACGGTATACACTGCTGATGAGACCTAATAAGGTCGAAACAGCTGTCCAGTGTTTCCGTATGTCGATCGTAAGTGTTCACCGGAATTTCTGGTCATGATAATTCAATTCACAATATAATTCCTGTACTTTAAAAAAGAAAAGAAAATGTGATTCCCCAAAGGCTTAAAAAGGGTTGCAGAAAGAGTTAGAAATAGTTGGACAAAATGAGACCATCCAAACTAAAGTATTTTTGAGATCGGCCAGAATACTGAGAAGAGCCCTAGGTAATTGAGGCAACTCGTGGTCTCTCATCCTCTAGTGAAAGATCGTCAACCAACGCTGCGGTAAAAAAAACTCAAAAGAATATCATAAAAAATTATTTCTATTCAGGATTCTGAAATCAAATAACAATGTTTGTAATTCACTTCATTGCAATTACTCCCAGGTCCACTCTGACCCGGAATCATGGTACTTATTATGGTCCCACTTATGGATCAAATAAAACTGTTTAATCTTTCAGTTGGGATTAAAATCAATATTAAATAGAAATATATGTGTTATATAACAATACGTGAAACCATTTAACTGCGTGCAAACAAATGAGGTTTAGAAATAATGTTTCAACAGACTATTTGCTTACAAATTATGAATATATATATGTGTGTGTGTGTGTGTGTGTGTGTGGAGGCGAATCTATATATATATATATATATAAAATAATCGTGCAAGACATATGTGCCTCGCTTAGGCTAGCATT
>OY757942.1:4305566-4345566 GCA_963585895.1 Sepioteuthis lessoniana
CCCTAAGCTTCTAAGGAGACAGTCATCAAGTGGTTGCAGGTTTAATCCTGACAGCAGGCGAGTAACAATACAGGAATACTTAACACTTGTACCCGGTTATGGCTAAGGGAATCAGAACAGGCGACCCCCGTGGATTCAATAAAGGACGAAGTTCTGAGTAGCTTCCCGAGTTCGACAAACAGCTGAATAAGGCCGGAGAACATATCGGCCGCAACGTTGAGGAAATAAAAATAAAAATGAAGAGAATTGTCCGAAAACTTTTAATGATAAAAAAAATAAACAATTTTATTTCAAACAATTCAGTTTAGCGTCAGTACAGTTTCAATGTTAAAAACAGTTCTATTTCAAACAATTCAGTTTAGCATAAGTAAGCAGTTTACATGTCAAAACAGTCCTATTTCAATCAATTCAGTTCACAGTTTAGTTCTATTTGATCCATAGATAGGATCCTATCAGGTGCTACCACTCCGAGCAGAGTGGGTCTCGGAGCGATGGCAATGAAGGGGTACTCCGCACTCCCCAAAGCTCAAGTATTACTGGAACCTCACCATCAGATTGTTTAGTGTCATAACAGGACACTCGTTGGGGGTTCTTACCCCCTATGTAGAGAAGCAGTCGGTATATTCTACAACCCCAACAGACTGGGCAAGATAATATTGATAAAACTCAGTGTCCGGTATTTCATCACAGTCGTATATATTCGACCTTTGGCTCGAATTCAATATAATATGTTTATGCCTTTGCAACTGTTTAATTGTCCTTATATTTGCTGTGTTAAGTTTTTTGCTGAAAGCAAATGTCTCTCGGTAAATCTGATATCAAAAAATGTCGTTACAAGCTACTAAGGCCAACGACCCTGGAGCAAGAATTGACATTCCAAAAAGCTATCGATGCCATAAAGATAATCAATATAAAAAAAATCGTAGACAGAGTAGAAATAAAAAAACGCGGCAAAATAAATCCGAGGAAAAATGCCAAAAATGGCTGGCAGTATCGGGAGTGAAATGAATGACTTCGAGGAACAAAATCGATTTCTTAACAGATACATTGGTTCTTATATAAACAAGGAACATGGCGACTAAAAACAACCCAGCAAAAAAAAAAAAAAAAAAAAAAAAAAGTTATATTTTTGAAAGCATGGAACATCAAAATTACCGAACAAGAATAATTTGCATAAAACAAACAAGAAAAAGATTTATTTCCGAGATATACAGCAACTTACGATGGGGCGCCTCAAGCAAGCTTGATTAGCAAACCTTCACGAGTGAGTTCGAGTCTCATTGAGTGCTTCATTTATATGGTCTTGTACCATAATTAACCAAGCAAAAATCTTAGAAAATTACGAAATTGCTATTGGTTGGGCACCTCGGAAGGTGTAATGGTTAACAAGCTAGATAAAGAAACCTTCCGGAATGAGTTCAAGTCTCAGTGTGTGCCCCATTTATATAGCCTTGAGCCTTATAAATAAAGTTGGCGACCTTAGTCGAGGGTGACCTGAAGGCTCCATTGACGATAGCTACAACACCGAGATGTAGAGGAGGACGCTACTCCTTTCCCTGGATTGCTCCATTTTACCCTTGATCCCTACCTTATATTGCAGAGTGTTAAGCAAGCAGGCATCAAGTACCATTTTTTGAGTCTTTGGTATGACTCAACCTGGGATTGAACCCAGATCTCCCAGGCCATTGGCGAACACTCTAACCATCATGCCAATGTCCGGTCTGAGTAAATGACGAAATTGCTATTGGCTGGGCACCACGGAAGGTGTAATGGTTAGCAAGCTAGATAAAGAAACCTTCCGGAGTGAGTTCGAGTCTCACTGGGTGCCCCATTTATATGGCTTTGTGCCACATCTAATCAGAAAGCTTATTAAATTACAACAGTATCTTTGCGATCTAATGGTCGACTTTTAAATCTGGGAAATCTCTACAAGATTAAGGCTCGTCTTATCCTGTAATATAATTGCTGAGGGATTTCGTTTTATATATCGAAAATACGAAAAAATACATAAATAAGTGTGTGAGTGTATATGTGTGTGGGGGGGGGGTATGCGTGTATGTGTTATAGTTCCGTATGGATGCGTATTTTTATTAGGTTAAGCCAGGCTACGAACTATCCTAGATATTGAGCACTCTCCATATTATATTGCACTTGGTTCGACACATAACCACAAAGTAATGTAGTGACAACCAACACTCTTATAATATATGTATATATACATATATATATATATATAATGTAATGTCTGCTTTTAGTTGATCTTTTGTATATATAGATATATATTTCTTTTAAATACCCTGCCCGGTGGCAAAAGCTGCTTGGTAGCGCCAGGAGTGGCAGTACCGCCTTGAGCTACCGAAACTGTGTTATCACCCTGGTTGGCGGCTGATGAGGTTAGGGTATCGCACGTGCTTTCACACGTTGTATGTTGAAAAAAAATATATATATGTCACTGGATTCTTTGCAAAAATTATAAATTAGAATATATTGGCGAAACGTCCAGGAACATTCACAAACGTTTGAACGAACATAAAAGAGACATCAGAGTAAGAAATCTTAATAATACACTTCTTCAACATATTTTTAAGTCTGATCACAACTTCGATTTTAATACTGCCAATATGCTTCTGTAATATAATGGCGGAGGGATTTCGTTTTATATATCTTGCTTTTGGTTTAGTTAGGCAGCGAACATTTCGCTTAGCGCATAGGTTAGTTAGGCGCAACATTAACGCAGGTGTTCACGCGCGCGTGGAGAGGATGTATCATTCAGAGATGTCAAAATAAAAATCCCAGATAGAAATTGGGACCAGGATATTTTGGTGACGTCACGCACCGGAAGCGTGGGCTGAGATTTGAGAAAAAGCAGTGAGGTGAGTTCCCGCCTCGGAAGAAGAAGATTGACTTTCAGAGCTGGGCGAGGCCAGACGACTTTGTGCGCTACGGGCGCGGCGCATTGGTTGGGTTGAGGGCTGACGATGTAAAAGCAGTCAGCATAGAAAGATTGTGTGTCTCTCTCTCTATCCTCATGTCGAATAACCTTTAACTCAAAGGTAATAAAAAGTTTCGTACCTGAACCAATTTCGTAAAGTTTCGTGTTTTTAGATTCCCCATGTCTATTTCACACATCCGTATATCTGGCTATTTAACACATACACAACTATTGATAGGTTATCGATCATATGGAAGTTGGATCTGTCTGATATAATAAAACGGGATTTCTTCCAATCGGTTTGGTTTGGTTTCTTTGTTTAATGGCATATCAACCTTTGTAGGTTATTTAATGCCAAAGCCATTCTCCTTGAAGAACCGTAGCGGTACTATTTAACTCATAGCTAGGAGAATAAAGGGGGTTCATACCTTCCAGGCGGTGGCACTGTCAATACTACCGTATGGTTGCACCACATGGACGCTAACAAAATGCATGGAGAAAAAGGTAGATGGAAACTATACAAGAATGCTATGAGCTATTTTGAATACCCTACGAAACAACAGCTGCGCGGGCACTGACTTCCTATCTCAAAAACCATGACAGAGGAACAAGACACGCGGGTCACCGTTGGAGAAGTAAGGACGAACGTTTTTCTACGAACCCCAACACACAGACACTGGATTTAGTTTGGAGGTGCTGCTGGTGAGTGGGGGGGTGCAGATGGAAAAGTCAGCATAGAAAGATTTTGCCTCTCTCTCCTCATGTCGGATTATCTTTAACTCAAAGTTACGTACCTGAACCAATTTCGTAAAGTTTCGTGTTTTTAGATTCCCTACGTCTATTTCACATATTCTAGTATCAAGGGTATATTACAATAGGGCAGAGTTAAAATCGAAACCTTTACCACAGATTGTGTACCATACCCATGATACGGATATGTGTGAAACGTACATCGAATGTTCATAACATATATACATAGAACATAGGAATCTCGAAACACGAAAAACACGTAACGACTTCTTAGTTCAGATACGAAACTTTTTATTACCTTTGAGTTTAAAGGTTCTTCGACAAAAAGAGAGTGATATACATTCTTTCTATTCTGGCTTTTTCATCTGCCACCCCCATCTCGCGCCCATCCATCGCAAGGCCTCCGCGAGCAAGCGAAAGTCAACCGTCTTCTCTCGAGGCAGGACTCAACTCAATTAACTTTCTTCAAAATCCCCACAACCCTCCGCGCGTGCTTCCGGTGCGTCATTCGTACTCTCTAGTCTTGTTTCCCATCTGGACTATTGTGACATCTCTGAGTGACACGTCCGCTCTGCACGCGTGCGTGAACACCTGCGTTAATGTAGCACCTAAGTAAACCATGCACTGAGCCGAAAGGTTCTCAGCCTAACTAAACCCAAAGGCATAAAACGAAATCCCTCGGCATTTATATTACAATTGGTCAATCAGTGAAACACTACTCCTGACAATCGATGTACACTATTTACCCTAACATCAGCAGACTGCAACAAACATTTCATACCTGTGTTTTGTAAACATATTCAACAAATGAATACAGAGTTTAATAAACCCAGTCGGCTGGGGCTGGTGATTTTAGCTTCATATTTATCAGATATTGGTGTATATCTCATTTTTACGTATCTCTTTTGCAGTTTTTTTGTAAATGTTTTTCATTTTAAGCTGCTTTAGTGAAAAGTATTCAAATATTCGATTAATGTTTGTACTGTGACAAATGGCAGCCAAGTCGGCTGGTGGGGTTGGAGTGCAGTAGAATCCATCGACTACATCACTGTAGAGTGGTAAGACCCCCCCCCCGAAAATGAGTATCCTCGATATGACACTAATTAATCTGATGGTGAGGTTTCAGTGATGCCGTAGTATTGGGGAATGCGGAGTACCCCTTCATTGCCATCGTTACCAGGACCACTCTGCACCGAACTGGTTGCACCTGATAGGGTCCAATCTATGTCAAATAGAACTGTTTGACATTTAAACTGAGCACAAACAAATGACATACTAAATTGAATTGCTTGAAATAGAACTGTTCGATCATTTAACTGTGTGTAAACAAATGACTGATATTTAATTGAATTGTTACTGATGCATAGCATTACTTGGAACCATTTAACTTTGTTGACTTATGCTAAATTGAATTGTTAGAAATAGAACTGCTTGATGATCTAAGTATGTGTAAACAAATGACTGATGTTTAATCGAATTGTTTTAGATGCATAGCATTACTTGGAACCATTTAACTTTGTCGACTCATACTAAACTGAATTGTTAGAAATAGAACTGTTTGAACATTTAATTTTGTGTATCTACAAAATGTTTTTACAAATCATATATTTAATATAAACGTAAAAACAGGATTTGGCATTAAATAACCAACAATGGTTGATAAGCCATAAAACCAAACCAAAACAAACAGAGGTTAATAGAAAATGTTCTAATGCAATCATATTAACGCTATATCAGACTCTCTTTCCAACAGCAGTTACACTGACAGTAAACACTAACCAGAACATTATAATAATTCACAGCATGTATCTGTCTTACCCAGAACTTTAAGCCCAAAATTTTGTTGTCGATTCATAATCCAAGTCGCCACAATTTACAGTAAGCCTAAAAATTAATTTAGATTCTATTTCAGATGATTTCCCAGTTCCATTGGCAAAGGTATATATCCATCTCTTCTCGACCCCTAAGTAGTGCAGTGCAGATTGAGTTCTCTAACCTTGATGGGCAACTAGTTTAGGAGAACAACACTAAATTAAACTGCCCTCTAAAACTTTCTCGTGCCACTGTGACGGTGTAATGTTCTTAACTACCCAGATGATGGGGAAGGTATAAGTTCTGCAATGAACTGAGCAAAAGATTGATAGAAATTTTAGTCACCTGTTATTAAAGAATATTTTGTTCTGGGAGAGTACTCGTGGCGTAGTGACTAACGCGCTGGACTGCGACTGCGTTGTAACCGTTCGAAATCGCCTCTAGAGAAGTCGTATCTATGTATCTCAAGAATTCGCTTGGATACAATGTTCTAATTATTATGAAACAAAAAAAAAAGACAACTAAAGAGATAATCCCATAAAAAACAATTTCAGTGGATACATAATCCAATTAATCTTTTTCCAGTAATCGGTTAATAGTAGGGCAGACTGTCTTTAAACATGGTATGGCAACCGGTCTAGGAGAAAGAAAACTCTGAATTTAAACTTGTTAAACTCCGCTTGAAAATGGACCTTATGTTAACCCTGCTTCCACAGAAGGGTAGGGTAAAAAAGATATATATAAATATATATATACACACATGTGTGTGTGTGTGTGTGTGTGTGTGGAGATAGAGAGAGAAATGCCTTAGATGTATCTAAGCAGAGAAAGCAAAAGAAAGTATGTGAGATAAAAAAAAAACTATCAATAGCGCATCACCATCTTCATTAACGTCAGTCATGAAACAAGTTTAAAGAATTAAGAATAAAAAAAAACACACACACACACACACATACAAAAAGAAAAATACGATCTAACGGCGTAGATTTCTTATGATTCCGTTCTTCAAACCTGAAATGCTACCGGCTTCGACACTGACTTCATTGTAAAGAGCAAAGGGACAGCTAGGGACGTTTAAAATCTGACAACGCCTTGACAGTGAAAGACAAATTTTAAAAAAAAGGGTGTGTCGAACGATGAAGAGTCAAAGAGAAAGAAAATTCCTTGGAACTTAACGGCAGGTATCCACTGCCGATACTGACAGAAAAAAAAAAATGGAAAACAAAAAATAAATTCTTAAAAGTGGAGAGTCGAATAATGGCTAAGAAAAATCAAAAACATGGATATCAGTGAAGAGTCAAGCAAAAATAGGTGAAGGAGAGAAATGTGTTCATTCCTACACATACTCACATAGATAGATCGATAGATAGACAGATATTTTTTGGTGTAATGGTTATCGTCGTAGGAAATGGACACGGCGACACGAGTTCAAATCCTGGACCAGGCTAATTGCATTTCACATAGCACTAATACCCTTGGGAAAGGTATGAATCCAATTATTCTCCCTCCAGCTATGGGTAAATAGTAGGATAGACTAGGTTCTTCGGCCTTGGTGAGGCAACTAGTCTAGGAGAAGGAAAACTCTGAATTCAAACCTGTTAAAGTCCGCTTAGAAACTGACCGTGTGTCATATCCTGCCCCAGTGGAGTGGTTGGTAAATATAGATAGATAATTTTTTTTTCATTATACAACGTGTGAAAGCACGTGCGATACCCTGCCCTCTTCAGCCGCCAACCAGTGTGATAACATAGTTTCGGTAGCTCAAGGCGGTAGTGCTACTCCTGGCTCAACCAAGCAGCTTTTGCCACAGGACAGGAGATAGATAGATAGATAGATAGATAGATTGGTTGGTGGGGTTTTATGGCATAACAATCCTTATTGGGTATTTAAGGCTAAAACCTGTATATTCATATTTCTTAAATAAAGTATGGACTATTTCAGACTGCTTTTCGGCCATCTTGCATGAGTCAAGCATCAGTTTTTGAGTGGCATAAGAGATTCAAGGAAGCCAGAGTCTGTGAGGGATGATGAGAGGTGTGGGAGGAGGAAGGAAGTCAATACGTCAGAGTTGATTGGCCAAAGGGTTAGGGGTAGGGTTACTATGTTGAGGTTTTAAGGAAGTTCAGAAAGAGATTCCGTCGGAAGAGGCCAACACTGTTCAAATCGGGTCAGTGGCATTTCCACCAGGATAATACACCAGTCCACAACTCCATCCTTGTCACAGACTATTTGACCAAGATGGGCATCAAGACAGTTCCTTACTCTCCCTATAGTCGGGACCTTGGTCCCTGTGACTTTTGGTTATTCCCTAAGCTCAAAGGCTGTCGTTATGAGACAATTGAGGAGATGAAAGAGGCTCTGACGAAGGTCATTGACACGCTCACACAAGAGAACTTCCATGGGGCCTTCCAGAAGTGGTTGGAACGGTACAAGTTCATTGCAGCTGGAGGACATTACTTCGAAGGAGACAACAGTTTCATGTGTGTACTATCAATAAAAGTGCCCAAACGAAAAAAGTCTGGAAACTTATTTAATGATCCTCGTGGATAGATAGATAGATAGATTATCAGCCCAACCCAGAAAGAAGAGCCATAGCAGAATATTTTTGTGTTGGCAACACATAACCACTTTGTACAAAACTAGAAAACCTAATTCAGATTTCAGTATTAATTTCTGTACAGGTTAGGCCCATACAAAGTGGGGTGGTCCTCGTGGTGTCAGGTTTAAAGTGGTGGTCTTCGGAATCGTTGTAAGCGAGTTCGTACTCCAGTCATTGCTATTACGTTCACTTTTGGACAAATACTCTTGGGAAAGGTGTGAACCCCCCCCCTTATCCTCCCAGCTAGGGGTTAAATAATATCACTACTGTTCTTCTAGAAAGCTGGCTTTGGCATTAAATAACCTACAAAGGTTGGTACGCCAAAGAAACCAAACCAGGCCCGTGAGAAGTGAGCGACAAATCTAAAATCTGACAGAGGCTTATAACTTTTTGAACGACCCTTCGTAAGTATTGCTTGAGTTTTATAATGTTTTTCCGGGTTTTGATTAATTCATTCATTACCTTCTCTTCGATCGATTATCTTATGGAGACTAAGAAGCCCTGTTTATTTTACTGTTTTACCATAGCTTGGGATTGGCTTCTTTGTTTAATGGCATATCAAGCTTCGTGCGTTATTTGATGCCAAAGACATTAACCGATAGCTGGGGATAGGATAAGAAGATTAATATCATAAAACCAAACCCAACCAAATCATATATATTTAATATATATGTATAAAGAGGATTTAGCATTAAATAACCTACAATGGTTGATATGCCATAAAACCAAACCCAACCAAACCATATATATTTGATATATTTGTATAAAGAGTATTTGGCATTAAATATTCAACAATGGTTGATATGCCATAAAACCAAACCCAACCAAATCATATATATTTGATATATTTGTATAAACAGGATTTGGCATTAAATATTCAACAATGGTTGATATGCCATAAAACCAAACCCAACCAAACCATATATATTTGATATGTTTGTATAAATAGGATTTGGCATTAAATAACCTACAATGGTTGATATGCCATCAAACCCAACCCAACCAAACCATATATATTTGATATATTTGTATAAAGAGGATTTGGCATTAAATAACCTACAATGGTTGATATGCCATAAAACCAAACCCAACCAAACCATATATATTTGATATGTTTGTATAAAGAGGATTTGGCATTAAATAACCTACAATGGTTGATATGCCATAAAACCAAAACCAACCAAACCATATATATTTGATATATTTGTATAAAGAGGATTGGGCATTAAATATTAAACAATGGTTGATATGCCATAAACCCAACCAAACCAAATCATATATATTTAATATATATGTATAAAGAGGATTTGGCATTAAATAACCTACAATGGTTGATATGCCATCAAACCCAACCCAACCAAACCATATATATTTGATATATATGTATAAAGAGAATTTGGTATTAAATAACCTACAATGGTTGATATGCCATCAAACCCAACCCAACCAAACCATATATATTTGATATATATGTATAAAGAGAATTTGGCATTAAATAACCTACAATGGTTGATATGCCATCAAACCCAACCCAACCAAACCATATATATTTGATATATATGTATAAAGAGAATTTGGCATTAAATAACCTACAATGGTTGATATGCCATAAAACACAACCAAACCAAATCATATTTATTTAATGTATATGTATAAAAAGGATTTGGCATAGAATAAACTTCAAGGGTTGATATGCCATAAAACACTAACCAACCATCTTTGATTATCGATGAGGTAACAAGCACAATTTTTCGTTGTGTCGTCTCAATTTTAGAACCAAGACAGAGAATAACGAAAAGTGGAATTCCTAAGAAGAATCTGTCACAAGAGATCTGAATACTAAGTTACATATAAATAAGTGTCTTATATAATCAAACGTAACTTACAGCACAACAAGCGACATAGATTTCTTCCCAAAACTTTATTGTCATTTTCTTGTCAGTTATGGATATACAAACTTCTCGTCACAAACATGGTTTTACTTATGTAATTTACAAAGCACTTTGCTTTGATGTGGCACAAGGCCGAATGAATGGGGCGCCCAATGAGACTCGAACTCACTCGTGTAGGTCTGCTAGTCTAGCTTGCTAACCGTTACACGAAGAGGTTTGGGTATAGTAATTTACGAAGCTCTTTGCTTCGATATGGCACAAGGCCGAATGAATGAGGCGCCCAATGAGACTCGAACTCACTCGTGTAGGTCTGCTAGTCTAGCTTGCTAACCGTTACACGAAGAGGTTTGGGTATAGTAATTTACGAAGCTCTTTGCTTCGATATGGCACAAGGCCGAATGAATGGGGCGCCCAGTGAGACTCGAACTCACTCGTGTAGGTCTGCTAGTCTAGCTTGCTAACCGTTACACCACCAGAGGTGCCCAACATGGTTTTACTTATACCCAAAATTCAGGTACATAGCCAAATATAGAAAAATTATTCGTAGGAACAGTCCACTTGGCAATGGGGTGCATTCCGTGGCCTAGTGCCTAATATGCTGTTTTTAAACGAGTTCGAACTCCAATCGGACTTAATACCCTCAAGAAATGTATGTATGACCCTATCCCTAACAGCAAAATTGTACCTCTTCTATTCTAAAAGTTTGGCTTTTGCCTTGAATAACTCACGAAGGTTGATATGCCATTGAACAAAAAAAAGACCAAACCAAAAATATCTATCTATCTATCTATCTATCTGTATGTATGTATGTATGTATGTATCATTCTGATTCTTTCTGTCTTTCGATCTATCTATCTATCTATCTATCTCATTCTGATCCTATTTAACTAACTATCTCATTCTGATACTATTTATCTATCTATCTCATGCCCGTGGTGTAATGGTTATCGTCGTAGGATATGGACACGGCGACACGAGTTTAAATTCTGGACCTGACTGATTGCATTTCACATAGCACTAATACTCTTGGGAAAGGTATGAATCCAATTATTCTCCCTCCAGCTATGGGTAAATAGTAGGGCAGACTAGGTTCTTCAGCCTTGGTGAGGCAACTAGTCTAGGAGAAGGAAAACTCTGAATTCAAACCTGTTAAACTCCGCTTAAAAATTGACCTTGTGTCATATCCAGCCCGAGCGGAGGGGTTGGGTAAATAGGATCTATCTCATTCTGATCCTATCAATCTATCTATCTATCTATCTATCTTATTTGCTTCTTATCTATCTATCTCTGTTCCTAGCGATATAATGATGAGGACTCCCTGGAGAGTAATGGATAATGTAGTGGACTATTGCATCCTAGAAAGTTGGAAATCCAATCGTTTGCCTGGGACTCTTAAAAATACCCACTGCATCTTTGCAGAGGGGTAAGACCACCCCACCCCTGCCACCACCTACACCGAGCGTACTAAACATGTCACTAAACACTTTGATGGTGACGTTCCAGTATTTGGTTTTTATTGCATATCAACCCTTATCATTTAATGCCAAATCCTGTGTATACATATGATTTTTAAGTAAATGTTGTGGCCCCGGAAAGGGGCACTAATAAAAACGCAAACATGGATATTAGATAACAGATTATATTACACAAGAAAGATTTACATAGAAAAGGTAAGAAGTCTTGTACTGTTCGGATAACACCGATATTGATCTGTGGTATTTGATGACCCCCCCACTTAACGGGCATGTGTGGCACAAGGCCTCTATATGGTGGATCCGAGCGCAGGGCCTTAGCCCACACGCGCCCGGCATTTCCAAAAATGCCTACGGTCTCATCGGCATAACCCTTATAAGGGGCGCCTCAGGCGCTGGACGATGAACCCAACCCCCCGAAGAGGGTAAAAGCCTGAGAGGAAGGCCCTCTGAGGCCGAAGAAAATCTCCAGGTACCGAGACACACTCGGCCAGATCCGTGCCACAGATAACACGGCCGGCCGATATTGATCTCCCTCTTGGCAGCGAAATCTCTCAGTACTAATAACGGTGAGAAGAGTCCATTATGGTGAGATGGGTAAGGCTCCCACAACAGTAAATAATTTGTGCAACATTTTTAAACGAGCCAAAAACTCATTTGTTTGCACACAATGAAATGAATTCATGTATTGCTTATTTATTGTTTGCACACAGTTAAATGATTTTAACTCTTGCGAACACTAATAGTTCTATTTGCCACAGTAAAATGGTTTCAAGCATTGCTACGCAATACAAATAATTCATGTACATATTTTTATTTTTTTAAGTAGAGGAATTAATATTGTGAATTGTGGGAAAGGGTACGGATGTAACTTGCAAGACACATTTAGGTTATTTGGCTGCGTAAATACCATGACTAGTTGATTTGGCGTCACTTGTGCGCGATATGAACTTGTGGCTCAGTTGTAGAGTTTCGGCACTGCAGTCTGTGGTCGCTGGTTCGATCTCCAGTGGTGGAGATTACGGTATACACTACTGATGAGACCTAATAAGGTCGAAACAGTTATCCACTGTACCCGTATATCGTGCATAGGTGTTCAGCGGATTTTCTTGTCACGGTAATTCATTTCACACAAATAATTCAATATTAATCTTTTTGTTGCACACAGTTAAATGGTTTCAATTATTGCTATTGGTTGTTTGCACACAGTTAAACGGTTTCCAGTATATTAAGTGATTAAACAGTTCTATTTAACCCATAAATAGGACCCTAAGAGGTACTACAGTGCCAATCGACTGAGCTTTGTAAGATAGATTAAGAGATAGATAGAAAAGGCGTAATGGTGAAAGTACTGGACAATGGCCTCTAAGTAAGCGAGTTCGAACTCCAGTCACATTATTACTTTAACTTTCGGACTATTATCCAAGGAAATTGAGCTGCCAGTGGTGTAATGGTTATCGTCGAAGGAAATGGACACGGCGACACGAGTTCAAATCCTGGACGAGACTAATTGCATTTCACATTGCACTAATACCCTTGGGAAAGGTATGAATCCAATTATTCTCCCTCCAGCTATGGGTAAATAGTAGGGCAGACTAGGTTCTTCAGCCTTGGTGAGGCAACTAGTCTAGGAGAAGGAAAACTCTGAATTCAAACCTGTTAAACTTCGCTTAAAAATTGACCTTGTGTCATATCCTGCCCCAACTGAGGGGTTGGTAAATATGGATAGATTTTTTTTCATTATACAACGTGTGAAAGCACGTGCGATACCCTGCCCTCATCAGACGCCAACTAGGGTGATAACACAGTTTCGGTAGCTCAATGTGGCACTGCCACTCCTGGCTCTACCAAGCAGCTTTTGCCACAGGACAGGAGATAGATAGATAGATAGATAGATAGATATGGTTGGTTGGTTGGTTGGTGGTTGGGTTGATTGGCAATTCAATCCTTGTTGGGTATTTAAGGCTAAAATCTGTATATTCATATTTCTTAGATAAATGATTCGTAAAGAAATTGTTAGTCGGTAATATACTAAACATTTGTTTGCACCTTGTGTCATATCCTGCCCGAGCGGAGGGGTTGGTAAATATGAATATCCAAGGAAATGGTATGAATCTCCCTATACCACCCCCAGCTAAGGGTTAGATAATGTCACCGCTTTTCTTCTACATGGATATCTTTAGCATTAAATAACCCACACAGGTTGATATACCACAAAAAGAAACTAACAAGATATTTTTCGTTTTGTTTGTTTGTCTTTCAATTTACACATTACACGTTGGGATTCTCAATAGTTCAACTGGTTTTGATTTTATACGCCGTTTTGGTTTGTTGGTATCTAATGGCATATCAACCCTTATGGATTATTTAATTCCAAATCATTTTTGTATATACGAGTTGTACGCAAATAGTTTGTTGGTAATATCATTTTGAAACTAATAGTTATAGATCATTTGCTAGCAAACAGTTAAATGGTTTCAAGTATTCCTGCCTAACACTAATAATTCTATTTGATATTAATCATTTATTTTACATACAGTATGTAAATATGAACACACAATGAACACTATCCCCGACCCTCAGGTCATTAAAAAAAACTAGGTAGACTAACATGACGATGAAATTTATAATCAATCTTCAAGGTACGAGCTGTGTTGAAAAAATATCGAGACTGAAGCTGTATTTACCAAGACAGAAATGAACAATAACTGAAACGTTGATTTCCTTCAAAATACAAGCTGTGTTAAAAAAGTATCTTTTCTTTGCTTTAGTGGAGGCACAAGCGTAGCACGTCGCGATCACGGAGGCGGATTGGCCCTTCCAGAGTCATGCCGGGGTTACTGTCGGAGCCGATATAACCCGAAATAACCCGAAATCGGCGATGAAGACAGTGCATCACTGAAGACCTCCCTGATGCCTTGGGAAAGGCATGGACCCCTTATCCCTCTATGTTAGACAGCAACCTGAAAGTAAGTGAGTTCAAACTCCACTGATAGTATTACATTCACTTTCAGACTAAATCCCCTCGGGAAAGGCATGAACCCCCTTATCCCTCTATGTTAGACAGCAACCTCAAAGTAAGTGAGTTCAAACTCCAGTAATAGTATTACATTCACTTTCAGACTAAATCCCCTTGGGAAAGGCATGGACCCCCTTATCCCTCTATGTTAGACAGCAACATCAAAGTAAGTGAGTTCAAACTCCAGTGATAGTATTACATTCACTTTCAGACTAAATCCCATCGGGAAAGGCATGGACCCCCTTATCCCTCTATGTTAGACAGCAACATCAAAGTAAGTGAGTTCAAACTCCAGTGATAGTATTACATTCACTTTCAGACTAAATCCCCTCGGGAAAGGCATGAACTCCCTTATCCCTCTATGTTAGACAGCAACATCAAAGTAAGTGAGTTCAAACTCCACTGATAGTATTACATTCACTTTCAGACTAAATCCCCTCGGGAAAGGCATGAACTCCCTTATCCCTCTATGTTAGACAGCAACCTCAAAGTAAGTGAGTTCAAACTCCAGTGATAGTATTACATTCACTTTCAGACTAAATCCCCTTGGGAAAGGCATGGACCCCCTTATCCCTCTACGTTAGACAGCAACATCAAAGTAAGTGAGTTCAAACTCCACTGATAGTATTACATTCACTTTCAGACTAAATCCCCTCGGGAAAGGCATGAACCCCCTTATCCCTCTATGTTAGACAGCAACCTCAAAGTAAGTGAGTTCAAACTCCAGTGATAGTATTACATTCACTTTCAGACTAAATCCCATCGGGAAAGGCATGGACCCCCTTATCCGTCTATGTTAGACAGCAACCTCAAAGTAAGTGAGTTCAAACTCCAGTAATAGTATTACATTCACTTTCAGACTAAATCCCCTTGGGAAAGGCATGGACCCCCTTATCCATCTATGTTAGACAGCAACATCAAAGTAAGTGAGTTCAAACTCCAGTGATAGTATTACATTCACTTTCAGACTAAATCCCCTCGGGAAAGGCATGAACTCCCTTATCCCTCTATGTTAGACAGCAACATCAAAGTAAGTGAGTTCAAACTCCAGTGATAGTATTACATTCACTTTCAGACTAAATCCCCTCGGGAAAGGCATGAACTCCCTTATCCCTCTATGTTAGACAGCAACCTCAAAGTAAGTGAGTTCAAACTCCAGTGATAGTATTACATTCACTTTCAGACTAAATCCCCTTGGGAAAGGCATGAACCCCCTTATCCCTCTATGTTAGACAGCAACCTCAAAGTAAGTGAGTTCAAACTCCAGTGATAGTATTACATTCATTTTCAGACTAAATCCCCTTGGGAAAGGCATGAACCCCCTTATCCCTCTATGTTAGACAGCAACCTCAAAGTAAGTGAGTTCAAACTCCAGTGATAGTATTGCATTCACTTTCAGACTAAATCCCATCGGGAAAGGCATGGACCCCCTTATCCCTCTATGTTAGACAGCAACCTCAAAGTAAGTGAGTTCAAACTCCAGTGATAGTATTACATTCATTTTCAGACTAAATCCCCTTGGGAAAGGCATGAACCCCCTTATCCCTCTATGTTAGACAGCAACCTCAAAGTAAGTGAGTTCAAACTCCAGTGATAGTATTACATTCACTTTCAGACTAAATCCCCTTGGGAAAAGCATGAACCCCCTTATCCCTCTATGTTAGACTGCTACCTGAACTAAGTAGTAACACTGCTTTACTTCTAAATGAATGGTTTTGGCACTACATAACCGACAAAGGTTGATATACCATTAAACAGAGAAATCCAAACTCAACTCCACATTATTCATTCGTTTTTCCACAGGTACATGGTGCAATCAATAATTTTCCTGACTTTTTTGTACAGGCATTTAAAATTGTCCAGACCTTGCTCCCTGTGATTTTTGGTTTTTCCCTAATCTCATAGGCTGTCGTTATGAGACAATTGAGGAGATGAAAGAGGCTCTGACGAAGGTCATTGACACGCTCACACAAGAGGACTTCCATCGAGCCTTTCAGAAGTTGTTGGAACAGTACAACAAGTGCATTGCAGCTGGAGGAGATTACTTCGAAGGGGACTAGAGTTCCATGTGTGTACTATCAATAAAAGTGCCCATACAAAAAAAGTCTGGAAACTTATTTAATGATCCTCGTAAATTGTTTAATACTCTGCTACGAGATAGAGAACATTTTTTCAAAAATTCGCTGATATAAACGTGTTTACAGCCAAAGAGACAATTTGAAGAAAATTAACGTTTCATTCATTTTTGTCTTGGTAAATACAACTTTAGTCTTCCTACCTTTTCAAAACATCTCATTTTTTGGGTGGGGAATGAACGTTTCATTCATTGTTCATTTTTGTCTGGGTAATCTTCAATCTCAATATTTTTTAAAACATCTTGTATTTTAACCAAAATGAACGTTTCGTTCATTATTTATTTCTGTCGAGATAAATACAGCTTCAGTCTCCATTCTTTTCAACACAGTTTGTATTTTGAAGGAAATCAACGTTTCACTTATTGTTCATTTCTGTCTTGGTAAATACAGGTTTAGTGTCGATACTTTTTCAACACAGCTCGTATTTTGAAGGAAATTAACGTTTCATTTATTGTTCATATCTGTCTTGGCAAATACAGCTTCAGTCTCGATACTTTTTCAACACAGCTCGTATTTTGAAGAAAATGAACGTTTCCTTCATTGTTCATTTCTGTCATGGTAAATACAGCTTCAGTCTCGATACTTTTTCAATACACCTCGTACCTTGAAGATTGATAATAAATTTTATCGTTATGTTAGTCTATCTAGGGTTTTTTTAATGACCAGAGGGTCGGGAATAGTGTTCATTATATGTTCATATTTACATTTTTCGAAATTATTTCTAAAGAATTTTTTCGTACGGTCCGATCGAATATAAATCATTTCTAAACAGGTGTATTTGAGCCATACATGTGACCCAAACAGATACATCACTCCTGGCCAGAGTGAATCTGGGAGTAATAGCCATGGAGGGGTACCCCACAAACCCCATATCTCCAGAAAAAGACTGCCCATTTAGCTGGGGCAACAGAATAATCCGACTGCATCTCTGCACAGGGATAAAACTCCCCCAACGAGTGTACTGGATATGACACTAAACAATCTGATGAGGAGGCTTCAGTAATACTGGAGCTTTGAGGAATTTGAGAGCACCCCTTCATTGCCATCGCTACCAGATCCGCTATGCCCGGAGTGGTAGCCCCTAATAGGGCCCTATCAATGAGTTAAAAAAACTAAACTGTGCGCTTACGCTAAAATGAATTGTTTGAAAATAACTGTTTTTACATTTAACTGATTGTTAACAAAAAAAAATGCCCTAAACTAAACTGAATTGTTCGAAAAAGAAATGTTTAATCATTTAATAGTGTGTAAATAAATGACTGAGGCTTAATTGAATTGTTAATGATACATAGCAATACTTGGAAGCATTTAACTTTATTGACATGCTAAATTGAATAGTTAGAAATAGAACTATTTTTACATTTAGCAGTGTGTAAATTTAAAAAAATGTATTTAATACAATGACTAATTGTGTGTAAACAAAAGACTGTACTTATACTAAACTGAATTGTTTGAAATTAAGTAAAACCATTTAATTGTGTTCAAAAAACAGGTCAGGCTTGTTTTAAAATGTTATCTTTAGTTTGGTCTGATTTGTTTGGGTTTTATAGCATATCAACCTTTGTAGGTTATTTAATGCCAAATCCATTTTTATACAAATGAACAGTTCTATTTCAAACAATTCAGTTTAGCATAAGTACATAGTTTAATTGTCAAAAACATTTCTATTTCAAGCTGTTCAGGTTAGTCAAACAGTTCGAATTCAAACACTTCAGTTTAGTATAAGTATAATTTTTGTTTACACACAGTTAAATGTCAAAACAGTTCTATTTAAAACAATTCAGTTTAGTTTAAGTAAACAGCCTAGTTCTATTTGACCCATAGATAGGACCCTATCAGGTGCTACTCTTTGGGGTTAGAGTGGACCTGGAAGTTATGGCAATGAAGAAGTACTCCGTATTCCCCAAAGCTCCAGCATTACCGGGACCTCACCATCAGATTGTTCACTGTTATATCCAGGACACTCGTTGTGGGGGTCTTACCCCTATGCAGAGAAGCAGTCGTTGTATTCTACAGGACGATTGGGCAACAAAATGTGTTTAGAAATCATATATTTATTATATGTATAAAATCATATATTTATCTATGTATAAATAGGAGGTGTAATGGTTATCGTCGTAGGAAATAGACACGGTGACCCGAGTTCAAATCCTGGACGAGACTGATTGCATTTCACATAGCTCTAATACCCTTGGGAACGGTATGAATCCAATTATTCTCCCACCAGCTATGGGTAAATAGTAGGGCAGAGTGTGTTCTTCAGCCTTGGTGAGGCAACTAGTCTAGGAGAAGGAAAACTCTGAATTCAAAACTCCGCTTTAAAATTGACCTTGTGTCATATCCTACCTGAGCGGAGGGGTTGGGTAAATAGGATGTATAAATAGGATTTGGCGTTGAATGTCCAAACTTCCAGAAGAAGAGCCTAAACGTCAGATGCAGTTTAATGTCTAACTCTTTGTAGGGGTTATAACCAGCGTATTCTAAACCTGGGACTGAACCCCTCTTAAACTAATAGACAAATTCACTTACCTAGGAAGCAGCGTCGCATCAACCGAAAAGGACATCGACACGAGGTTAACGAAAGCATGGACAGCTATCAATAGGCTATCGATTATATGGAAATCAGACCTAACCGATAAAATGAAACGCAGTTTCTTCCAGGCAGCGGTCGCATCGATACTGCTATATGGATGCACTACATGGACTAGAAGAACATGGACTAGAAGACGGCAATTACACAAGAATGCTGCGAGCAATCTTGAACAAGTCCTGGCGGCAACACCCCACAAGACCTGCCTCCTATCACGAAAACTATTCAAGTTGGACGAACCAGACATGCAGGACACTGCTGGAGAAGCAGGGATGAACTCATAAGTGATGTACTCTTATGGACCCCCACACATGGCCGTGCAAAAGCAGGTCGACCAGCACGAACATACATTCAGCAAATATGTGAAGATACGGGATGTTGTCCAGAAGACCTGCCTGAGGCGATGAACGATTGGGAAAAGTGGCAAGAGAGGGTCAGGGATATCCGTGCTACCAGCACGACATGATGATGATGATGATTTCTGTTTTGGCCAAATCAGCTTTTTGAACACGCTTCCTACTTGTTTATATGGTAGATATAGTTATAAATTTTACAAGTCTTCGCATAAGGTATAACAAAAGAATAAGTATGTATTTATGAATATATACACGTAAGATCTCTTTTGACGTAGCTAAGAAAGAGGATTTTCATAAACTAAATCTCTGATTGGCGTTTGTTTTCTTTTCTCACTCAATAAAGCCATATATCAATCTTTCTTGTGTAAGCATAAAACCTATTTACCACTCTCCTGGCTTCTTCATCGTTATTCTTTACTCTTTGTGAGAACCGCATCTCACAAGGCGATTTGTCACAGTATACTTACTTCAGCCACAAATATCTTCTCCTTCTTCTACTTAATCTCTCCCTCTTCTGGGTGTCAGACCAGTGAGAAGGCAACCAAAGGAGCCAAGTCAAGTAGAAAGAAAAACAGGAGAATTGACAAATATGGAAAATGAAAAATATCAAAACCCATCGATAACGAACGTCTTATGTCTGCGTTAGGCATAAAAGTAGTACGCCATTTTGGTTTATAAATCAAATGTTAGATACGAACTGGATACCGTAAGGTTTGTGCTTCAATTAAGAATTTTCTGTTTGCTTTTCGATCTTATTCCAAGATTCTATTGCTTGTTCCAATCCGACCGATTCGACTGGCTCCTTGTACAATGAAGGTCTTTTCAACATTTCCTTTGCAGTAATATATATATATATATATACATAAGCCCAAATACATATATATATATATATGTGTGTGTGTGTGTGTGTGTGTGTGTGTGTGTGTGTGTGTGTGTGTGTGTGTGTATGTATTTGGGCTTGTGCATAAATGCGAGCGTGCATACGTATTTACATATGCATATATATATATATATATATATATATATATATATATATATATATATATATATACAATATATATATATATATATATATACACACAAGCTCAAATACATATATATATATATGTATGTATGTATGTATTTGGGCTTGTGTATAAATGCGAGCGTGCGTATGTATTTACATATGCATATATATATATATATATGTGTGTGTGTGTGTTTGTGTGTGTGTCTGTGTGTGGTAATATTGCATATTTCACTCATTTTGTGTAAGCAATTGGTATATGGAATATTTATTGCTGTTGTGATTCACGAATCTTACCGACTTATGATAGCCATATTTCTTTCCGATTTATAGCATTTAAATTACTGACTATTCTACGTATTCAATACGATACGACCAGTTCGTATTGTCCGTGAACATGAACTGTCATTTTCAAATGTTCTGCGTGCAGTTAAAAACTTACAGATTTATGAAATAGACTCAGGGCGTTACGGTTATCGGTACAGAAAATAGAGTCAATAAGCCGAGTTTAAATTCTGACTGATACTGTTTACACAAATATCCTTAGGAAAAAAAAACTTAAATTCCTCTTTTTTTTTTTTTTTTTTTTTTTTTTTGTCCGGTTACAGTGGAATAGTTTGGAAAGATGGTCAGAGCTAAGAATACGATGACAATATCCCATGCAGAGGGGTAAGCGCCTCCCCAAAGAAAAAATAGGGGTATCCAATATATGAAACAAAACAGATATGGGAAGTGTAGGGTACAGCTTCGTTGCAATTACTCCCAGGTCCACTCTGATCCGAGTGGAAGTACCTGTTAGGGTCTCATCTTTGGGTCGTTTAGATCTGTTTAAGAATTATTCGTATTCGATAGGAATCACGTTTCTTAAGAAACAACTACACAAAAATTATAAATATGAACGTACGTACAATGAATATGATTCCCTAATCTTTAGGCATAAGATAACCATAGGCCGGTTGACATGCCATTAAAATCAATTAATCATGAGTAGCGAGAGATTTGTACACCAAATTTTGTATGCTTATTATTGAAATTTTTAATCCAAATCTTTTAGTCTGGTTTCTTTAATTAATGGCATATCAATCTTCGTGGGTTTTTAGTGCCAAAGCCATCCTTGTCGAAGAACAGCAGGGATACTATTTAACCCTAGTGGGTGGATAAGAGGGTTCATGCCTTTCTTAAGAGTATTAATCCAAAAGTGAACTACGCCACAGGGACATCTGCCGGGTAAGTAGTAGGGCAGACTAGGTTCTTTAACTTTGGTATGGCAACGAGTCTAGCAGAAGCAAAACTTTGAATTCAAACATATTGTAGTCCTGAAGAGGGATGGGCTCTACCATGCAATTCCTGCCCAAGACACACTGCATGAGTAGCGCCCCCCCCCCATGACACCAAACCAGGTTACGAGACCGTTAAACACATCCCTTTTTTGTGTTAATATTTCAAGCGTGTAGGTTAGGTTTGGTTACTTTGTTTAATGGCATATCAGCCTACGTGGGTAATTCAATGCCCAAAGTCATCCAAAGTAGAAGAATGCTACTGATATAATTCAACCAATTGCTGGTGGAAAAGGGGGTTCATATCTTACCCAAGGGTATAAGTCTAAAAATGAACGTAATTGCACCAGTGGATTGGTTGGTTAGTTGGGTTTTATGGCATATCAACCTTTGTAGGTTATCTAACGCCAAATCCATTTTTATACAAAATGAACAGTTCTATTTCAAACAATTCACTTTAGCATGAGTACACATTTTAATGGTCAAAAACATTTCCATTTCAAACTATTCAGTTTATTCAAACACTTATATATAACAATTATAATGTATGATATATACGTATATAACAAGTGTAAATACAGTTTCAATGTCAAAAACAGTTCAATTTCAAACAATTCAGTTTAGCATAAGCACGCAGTTTAAATGTAAGTACAGTTTAATTGTGAAAAACATTTCTATTTCTAGCTATTCAGTTTAGTCAAGCAGTTCTAATTCAGCTAATTCAGTTTAGTATAAGTACAGATTTTGTTTACGCACAGTTAAATATCAAAACAGTTCTATGTTAAACAATTCAGTTTAGTGTAAATACAGTTTCAATGTCAAAAAATACTTCTATTTCAAATAATTCAGTTTAGCATAAGCACACAGTTTAAATGTTAGTACGGTTTCAGTATAGCATAAGCACGCAGTTTAAATTGTAACATATTGACCCTCGGCCGAGCTGTCAAATAAGAGATGCACCTGTGTAAATAACAGGTGTATCTAGTCGAAGATATCAGGGTATAACCTTGACTGTGGACGGATTGAATTGGGTGCAGATGTGACGCCCACAAGAAGCAGGTGGATGTCAAACAATTATATAACCCGGTGCCACAGACAGGTTCAGTTAGTTGGAGATAAGATGCTGTAGTGTGAACCAGCTCCCAGAGAGGGCTGGGCCCTCAGGATCCCCGGTTGAGCAGCCCAGCAGAACGAGAAAGAAGTGTTGCAAAAGACAGAGGATTTTGGGTCAATATGTTGCAGTCTGTTCAGTCTCCAACTCACCTCTCACACATAACCCTTTCGCAACCCTTTAGAATAAAGTGAGAGATATATTTTTCAAAAGAAGTGTGTTCGTTCGTCATTATTGTTGATTTTGCTTCCGCATATAAATGTATATGTATATGCAAGAAAATTTAAGTACGATTTAGTTGTCAAAAACATTTCAATTTCAAGCTATTCAGTTTAATCAAACAATTCAGTTTAGCATAGGTAAGCAGTTAGTTTATTTTAACCCATAGATAGGACCCTGTCAGGTGCTACCATTCCGGGACAGAGTGGAGCTGGGAGTAATGGCAATGAAGGTGTGCTCTGTATTCCCCAAAGTCCCAGCATTACTGGGACCTCACCATCAGATTGTTTAGTGTCATATCCAGGACATATAAAGAGTATTTGGCATTAAATAAACTACAATAGTGGATATGCCAAACAACCAAACCAAAATCAATTTTTAAGTTTCTTTATCGGGTGGTTCTACTTTGGCTATTAAGCACAAAAGTAAACAAAGCGCTTGTTTTCCACGGGGTACCTAAACCTAATCTTTATCTTTTTGTTCAGTCATATAAAGTAAACGTATGGCTGAAAATTTCCCTAACTCGAAGGCATTTTAAAATTCGAATTCTTGGGTACAAGCGAGGGGCCAACAGGGGCCAACAGGGGCCATAAGTATTGTGAAATAATCAGTAAATCATACCAAGCAGTGAATTGATAAGTTATCCCCAAAATCCAGGAGCCATAAAGAAGATGATTTGGCAAGGTTCAACATCTCATCCAGTTGGCTAGGCATAACAAAATATGCTTAATCTAGCTCTCCCCAGACCCTGGTGATCGGCTATCTAAGTGATGATAAGGGCTGGCCGGACAATGTCACCTACCCAAAGTATTATTAAGTGTTTTCTGGACCCCAATAAAGTCAACGGATCTCGTGATTCTCTTTTTGGGCAACTAGTGTACGAGGAGACAAGTATTTGCATGAATCATATTTACCAACCCCTCCGTTCGGGCAGGATATGACACAAGGTCAATTTTTAAGCGGAGTTTAACAGGTTCGAATTCAGAGTTTTCTTTCTCCTAGACTAGTTGCCTCACCAAGGCTGAAGAACCCAGTCTGCCCTACTATTTACCCATTGCTGGAGGGAGAATAATTGGATTCATATCATTCTCAAGGGTGTTAGTCTCCAACTCACCTCTCACACATAACACTCTGTCCCGGAATGGTATCACCTCATAGGGTCCTATCTATGGGTTATGTGAAATGCAATCAGCCTCGTCCAGGATTTGAACCCGTATCGCCGTGTCCATTTCCTACGACGATAACCATTACACCACGGTCACCTCCTTGAAAGTATTTGAATGAATGGAAAATGAGGAACAAATCAAAAGTACAAGAAAAGTCATGTTCCTAAAGGAACAAAGATAGCCTGCACAGTGCGTCGATTGTCCATTTATCCCTGCATAAACCATCGAAGGTCCTAACGCTTATGACAAGTAGAGTTTTTTTATGTTTTTTCCTGTCCCATCCAACGTTTAGCCCTTATCGATATAGCAGTCATCAGTGACTACGCTACAACGTTACTCTTCCGGTGACATTAATTAAGTCATAAGTCCTCACAAAAACATTACCTGGTGTTACGTATTGTGTTTATTGCTGCAATAAAAACTGAAGCTGACATATTTATGGTCAGTTTACGTAAGTTAAAATTCCTGGCTGAGGGATGGGTTTTCGGCTAGGAGCAATGAATTTTAACGGATTTATTTTTGTAAGCTGTTTAATAACAGCGTCTAGATCTTCAATTATATGTCTTCATCAACTGACTGTATATTCCACATCAAAAGGGAAATAATTTTATCTCATTCGATGAAAAATACAAACACAATATTATGTCTGCAAAACACAAAGAACATTTCTTGAGATAGCGTGTGTGTGCGTGTATGCGTGTGTGTGTGTGTGTGTGTGTGCCGATGCATATGTATGTACGTGTACGTGTGTGATATTTCACTAAGGCTTAAGAAAAAATGAGAATGTATAAAAAAAATTTGCTGAACAAAAGAAAGAAAGAAAGAAAGAAAGAACATTTAAAAAAGAAATAAAATGAAAAAAAAGAAGCAAAAGAAAGAAAGAAAGAAAGAAAGAAAGAAAGAACATTTAAAACAGAAATAAAATGAAAAAAAGAAGCAAAAGAAAGAAAGAAAGAAAGAAAGAAAGAAAGAAAGAAAGAAAGAACATTTAAAACAGAAATAAAATAAAAAAAAGAAGCAAAAGAAAGAAAGAAAGAAAGAAAGAACATTTAAAACAGAAATAAAATGATAAAAAGAAGCAAAAGAAAGAAAGAAAGAAAGAAAGAAAGAAAGAAAGAAAGAACATTTAAAACGGAAATAAAATAAAAAAAAAGAAGCAAAAGAAAGAAAGAAAGAAAGAAAGAAAGAAAGAAAGAACATTTAAAACAGAAATAAAATGATAAAAAGAAGCAAAAGAAAGAAAGAAAGAAAGAAAGAACATTTAAAACAGAAACAAAATGAAAAAAAGAAGCAAAAGAAAGAAAGAAAGAAAGAAAGAACATTTAAAACAGAAATAAAATGAAAAAAGAAGCAAAAGAAAGAAAGAAAGAAAGGAAGAAAGAAAGAAAGAAAGAAAGAACATTAAAAACAGAAATAAAATGAAAAAAAGAAGCAAAAGAAAGAAAGAAAGAAAGAAAGAACATTTAAAACAGAAAGAAAAGAAAAGAAAAGAAGCAAAAAAAAACAAAAAAAGAAACAAAGAACATTTCCAAGGAATTTAAAAAAAAAAAAAAGAGAGAAACCCTAAAGACAGAATGAAGTTTTAAAAAAAAGAAAAAAAAATTCAGAAACAAAGAAAAAATAGAATTTTTTAAGCTCTAAAGAAACAAAAAAAATGGCGGTTTTAGCGTTTTACAATGAATGTACGCATGCGCGCGTGTACCGAAATTTAATTTAAACCAAATTATCAACAGACTGCCTACCTTCCGACTCTTTGCACCGAAATGAAATACGTTAACTGAAATTAGGTTTCTTTGCTGTATAAAAATCTGATTAATGTGTCTTAAAACACGCCACTCATATAATTTTAAAATACGAATTAGACGAACAAAATGAACGACTTGCAAAAAGACATTTTATTCTGCTTTGAAAAGGCTGCGTCACTTATAGAAGAGGGTCGACCCGAAAATAAAGTCTCCATTTTATTCCCATGGAAACTGCAACTGATATAAACACTATATCTGTTGTGGTTTATCTTGGTTGATTGGTTGTTGGGTTTTACGGCACGTCAACTTTTCTAGTCGTAGTGATGACGTTGGTGTTAGGATTTCGCTAATGGTGGTGATAGTGATGGCGCTCGTGTTGTGATGGTTGTGATGGTTGAGGAAGTAATGGCGTATGTAGTAGTAGTAGTAGTAGTAGTAGTAGTAGTGACAGAGATGAGAGTGGTGTTAATACTGGTGGTGATAGTGGTTATGTCGGTGGTGGTGATGGTGGTGATGCTACAGCTGATGGCGATGGCGGTGGTTTTGGTTGAAAAGCAGTTTCTTCCAGGCAGCGGTCGTGCCGATACTGCTGTATGGATGCACTACTTGGACGCTAACTAAACGACTGGAGAAGAAGCAAGACGGCAATTACACAAGAATGTTGCGAGCAATATTGAACAAGTCCTGGCAGCAACACCCCACAAGGCCCCAACTATACGGCCACCTGCCTCCCCTCACGAAAACTATCCAAGTTAGACGAACCAGACATGCAGGTCACTGCTGGAGAAGCAGGTCTTCAGGGCCACACCCTGTATCCTCACATAGCTGCTGGATGTATGTTCGAGCTGGTCGTCCTGCTTTTGCTCGGCCATATGTGGGGGTCCATAGGAGTACATCACTTATGAGCTCGTCCCTGCTTCTCCAGCAGTGTCCTGCATGGCTGGTTCGTCTAACTTGGATAGTTTTCGTGATGGGAGGCAAGTGGGCGTATAGTTGGTGTCTTGTGGAATGTTGCCGCCAGGACTTGTTCAATATTGCTCGCAACATTCTTGTGTAATTACAAACACATATATATATATATATATATTTATCATTCATCATCATCATCATGTCGTGCCGCTAGCACGGATATCCCTGACCCTCTCTCGTCACTTCTCCCTATCGTTCATCGCCTCTGGCAGGTCTTCAGGGCTACATCCTGAATCCTCACATAGCTGCTGTATGTATGTTCGAGCTGGTCGTCCTGCTTTTGCTCGGCCAAATGTGTCGGTCCATAGGAGTACATCACTTATGAGCTCGTCTCTGCTTCTCCACCAGTGTCCTGCATGTCTGTTTCGTCTAACTTTGATAGTTTTCGTGATAGGTGGTTGGTGGCCGTACAGCTGCTGCTTTGTTGGGTGCTGCCTCCAGGACTTGTTCAATATTGCTTGCAGCATTATTTCAGTAAAAAGAAAAAAAGATATGATAGTGTTTCAAAGAAAAGTAACTTTCTCGTTGACTGCGACGCTACCGAACATATAAATCCATCAATTTTGATAAAAATTTTCAACAGTTAGTCAGTCGAATCGAGTTTTATTTTGGAAGCCCAATCACCGGGTCTTATATCGAATCCGGATTTTCACCATCTAAACCATCTACACCTGTAGAGTTGGTAGTATCTGCGACCCGTCAGTCAGGTATACATCTCCCGGCCCACCAACCGGAGGAATACGGCACAAGGCCTTTTTAAGGTGGGTCCGGGTGCAGGGACATTAGCCCACACGTGCCCGGCAGTCCCCAAAATATTTCGGGTCCCGTCGGCATTCCACAAAAGAGAGGCGCCTCAACCGCCAGGCGAGACACACCCGACCAGAACTGTGCCTCAAACACAGCCGGCCGAAGTGTGACCCAACAACTGGAGAAGAGTACCGATCGGCGATACGTCAGTCAGGTATTTGTCATCCGGCCCACCAACCGGAGAAGTATGGCACAAAGCCCTTTTAAGGTGGGTCCGAGCGCAGGGCAAAGCCCGCACATGCCCAGCATTTTCTAAAAATACCTCGGGCCCTGTCGGTATTCCCCTAAAGAGATGCGCTTCAGGCACAAGGCGATTAACTTAACCCCTCTGAAGAAAGTTAAAGCCTAGGAGACGGCTCCATGAGACCAAAGGGGTCTCCGGGGCCAAGGCACACCCGACCGGAACCGCGCAGTTGTCACCACGGCCGGCCGAAATCCGACCCAACAACTGGAGAGGCGTACGACACGTCAGTCATAGCAGCAGATCAATTTGGACAGCTTATATGTGTCTCACACATTCACCGTTCAGACCTATTTGCATACCTCATGCAAATGTAGCCGGCGGTGTATTTTAGTCAAACGTCCCCGACTAGTGTTCTTCCATTCCTTTACAACACCAACACCACCATCATCAATAACAACAAAAACCCTTGTTATAAAGAGGATTCTTGAAAGCGATATTAGCAGTCTTTTTAACTTTAAAATTTCAGCCCAACGCTAAAACCATAGACTCTATAAAAAATGCAACTGCCTTGACCACTACAACCTGGAACTTTCAGCGCCCTCGGCTAACTTAAAGCGCCACCTGCCGACTGAGCTTTGCAACCAGCATCGATACTTTTATTGGCTATTTACAACAATGCAAAAAGAGAATTTATGATTCAAAATTCTCAGATCAAAGAAAAGAGGTTATGATTTAAAATTCCAAGATCAAAAATCTACTCAACTTCCTCCATTTTTTTAACCTTTTGATCCGTCCATTTGTCTTAAACGACGGATATCCTCTCAGCGACTTCCTGTGTTCAAAATCTTCAAAAGTGAGAGTAACTTCCAAATCGTCAACAATATATAATCGTCCTTCTGCTTTTAAAAATCTTTCGTTTCAAAGTTGATTCACAAAGAATTTATTTTACACTCAAAATAAAAGCAAAATTTGATTTTAGCTCAACTTTTAAGGTACTCGCTATATTTGTGAGCTTTAAGAATCTTTCATACTCGCTGTAACATTATGACATATAGCGCATTCTTGATTGCGACTAATGTAGTCTCAGCTAAAAGGAGAGATGACGTTTCAAATCTTCGGCAACGTTTTACAGTCCATGCAATCAACAAACCTTAAAGAACTTCTTATATAAAAATGGTATGCTGTATATTGTCGTGGTGGCATTGGTGGTATTTGTGGTGGCTAAGGTTATGGTGGTGGTGTTGTAGGTTTATGGTAGTGATGGTGGGGGCTTAGATGGTGGTGGCGATGGTCATCGTTGTCGTAGTAGTGATGTGGATGTTAAAGCGTTGCTAATGGTGATGGTAGTTATAGCGCTCGTGAAGATGGTCGGGATGGTTGAGGAGGTAATGACATAGGTAGTTCTAGTGACAGAAATGAGATTGGTGTTTATAATGGTGTTGAGAGTGGTTATATCGGTGGTGGGTTTGTCCTGATGATGGCGATGGTGGTGGTCGTGATTGTAGTTTTACTGGTTTGTTATTATAGTTGTTGGCGGTAGACGGTATTGTTAGTGTTAGTGGTACATATGGTAGTACTAGTCTGTCGAATCGACTTTTATTTTGGAAACCCACGCAGCAGGTGTTAGAATACATCCCACTGTATCCCCTAAAGACACCCCTGGGTAGGACATTCAATTGCCTCTGATGACGTATGAGGATCATTAAAAAAGTTTCCAGACTTTTTTTGTATGGGTACTTTTATTGATAGTATGCACATGAAGCTCTAGTCCCCTTCGAACTAATCTCCTCCGGTTGCAATGCACTTATACCGTTCCAACAACTTTTGCAAGGCCCCATGGAAGTCCTCTTGTGTGAGCGTGTCATTGACCTTCATCACAGCCTCTTTCATCTCCTCAATAGAACTGTTTTGACATTTACACTGTGTACTTAAGCTAAACAGAATTGTATGAAATAAAACTGTTTCGACATTTACACTGTGTACTTACGCTAAACAGAATTGTATAAAATAGAACTGTTTATATTCATAAAAATAATATGATTATTTTTTCAGTTTTACATAGGAATGATACAATTTGATTTTGTTGTCGTTGTTTAATGGGTTTCTCAACTTTCGTAGGTTATTTAGCGCCAAATCTACCATTATAGAAGAACAGTAGGGGTAGTATTTAACCCATAACTGGGGGATATTCGAGGGTTAATATCTTTTTTATGAGTATAAGTCCCAAAGTGAATATAATAGCCCTACTGGAATTCGAACTCACTTACCACGCTGTCGTACTCTAGTATGTTAACCACTACACTATACAGACTCCCCTATGACAATTTGCTTGGACCAAATGTTCATAACAACCACTGAACATCTATAATAGGTTAATTGGTTGAGTGATTGATTTTGACGGCATATCAACCCGTCGACGGTTATTATATGCTTAAAGGTTTGGGAATTGCGTTCATATTTGCATTTTTTGTGTAGCTGTTTCTGAATACGTTTTGGGATATGTTTTGTTTGTTTTTATTTTAATTTTTGCACACGGCCCAATAAAATACGAATATTTTTGCACACGGCCCAATAAAATACGAATATTTTTGCACACGGCCCAATAAATATACGAATATTTTTGCACACGGCCCAATAAGATACGAATATTTTTGCACACGGCCCAATAAATATACGAATATTTTTGCACACGGCCCAATAAAATACGAATATTTTTGCACACGGCCCAATAAAATACGAATATTTTTGCACACGGCCCAATAAAATACGAATATTTTTGCACACGGCCCAATAAAATACGAATATTTTTGCACACGGCCCAATAAAATACGAATATTTTTCAAACAGATCTATTTAACCAAAAGATGTGACCCTATTTTAGGTTAGAGTGAACTTGTGAATAACGGCAATGAAGCTATGCTCAACTTTCCCGAAGTCTCCATCGCTGGAACTTGATCATCAGATACAGTTTAGTATCAAACTCAGAACATTCCTTTTTTGGTTTGCTGGGGTTCTTACTCCCCGGAAGGGGGTACAGTCAGTATATTCTAAACTTCACCGATAGGACGTCTCCAATACTGAGAGAAATAATGTGATACATTTTTTTTCTTTTGTGATAGTAGAAATGTGTAATCTACATAAAAATGATTAAGTATTTTTTTCCTTCCGTTTTCCTTTGCTAATATTATTCATCTGTCTGTAAATTCATTTTATTTGATTGTCGAGACACGGGTGGAATCTTAGCTTAAATTTAAAGCCATTGTTATGAACCTCGTATAAATGTCCACTTTTCCTAATTCATATTACATTCAGCCACGAATACTTTATCATTCTTTATCCCATAACACTTTTTCTTCATTCGCCTACCGTGATTTGCCAAGTCGGCTGGGGCTGTAGAATTCACCGACTGTATCTCTGCACAGGGATATGACAATAAGAGTTCGGGATATGACATTAAACAATCTGATAGTCAGGTTTCAGTATTGCTGGAGCTTTGGGGAATGAGGAATACCCTTTCACTTCCATCACTCCCAGCTCCACTCTGGCCCAGAGCGGTAGGACCTGAAAGAGTCCAATCTATAGGTCAAATAGAACCTAACTGTAGTTTCGATAGTTTCATCTTTTTTTGTATTTAAACTGCGTACTTTTGCTAAACTGAATTACTTGAAATAGAACTGTTTTGACATTTAAACTGCGTACTTATGCAAAACTGAAACGCTCGAAATAGAACAAATTTTTGACATTGAAACTTACGCTAAACTGAATTGTTTGAATTAGAATTGTTTGACTAAAGTGAATAGCTTGAAATAGAAATGTTTTTAACAATTAAACTGCGTACTCATGCTAAACTGAATTGTTTGAAAAAGAAATGATTGTTTGTATAAAAATGGATTTGGCATTAGATAACCTACAAAGGTTGATATGCCATAAAACCCAACCAACTAACCAACCTACTGTGATAATCTATCTATGAATAAAATTCTCCTGAATATATATATATATATAGGGTGTGTTGGAGGAATTGTTGCCATTTCAAATTATTAATTTTACTCATGCCCTTTGTTTATTTTAGGCTTTGTCTACTGTGCAGCAATTTAGAATCAGTTCAATATTGTCTTCGAGGAGAGCAACACAATGACGCTAATCATTTTGCCAGAAATTTCAAAATGGCTTTCTGTGATACTTTAGTATTGACATCGAAATTGCCAATACGAAGATTTCAGAGTGTTTTGATATCATCATCATCATCATCATGTTGTGTCGCTAGCACGGATATCCATGACCCTCTCTCGCCACTTCTCCCAATCGTTCATCGCCTCTGGCAGTTCTTCAGCGCTACATCTTGTATCCTCACATAGCTGCTGGATGTATGTTCGTGCTAATCGTCCTGCTTTTGCTCGGCCATATGTGGGGGTCCATAGCAGTACATCACTTATGAGCTCGTCCCTGCTTCTCCAGCAGTGTCCTGCATGGCTGGTTCGTCTAACTTGGATAGTTTTCGTGATGGGAGGCAAGTGGGCGTATAGTTGGTGCTTTGTGGAGTGTTGCCGCCAGGACTTGTTCAATATTGCTCGCAACATTCTTGTGTAATTACAAACATATATATATATATATATATATATATTTATCATTCATCATCATCATCATGTCGTGCCGCTAGCACGGATATCCCTGACCCTCTCTCGCCACTTCCCCCTATAGTTCATCGCCTCTGGCAGGTCTTCAGGGCTACATCCCGAATCCTCACATAGCTGCTGTATGTATGTTCGAGCTGGTCGTCCTGCTTTTGCTCGGCCAAATGTGTCGGTCCATAGGAGTACATCACTTATGAGCTCGTCTCTGCTTCTCCAGCAGTGTCCTGCATGTCTGTTTCGTCTAACTTTGATAGTTTTCGTGATAGGTGGTAGGTGGCCGTATAAATGTGAGGATAGTGCAAATAATTTGAGTTAATTGAGTCTGATGGTGATTACGAACGTACAACAGTTCAGAAACCTCACTATGATAAGAACTCCCGAATTTCTTGGTGAGATCCTGGCCATGATTTATAACGATCAATGCAAATCAATCAGGTATATAGCCCGGGACATGGAAGTGTCTGAGTTTCTTATCAGGCAAGTAGTGCATGAAGACATTTGGTATTTCTTATACAAGATGATAAAGGACCAATTTTTGTCACTGTCTATGAAGGACGAGAGGAAAGACTGCGTGGAAAAGCTTTTGAACAATCTTAAGCATTCCCACCACCGAACATAATTTTGTTTTCCTTAGATGAGAAAATCTTCTGCTTGGATCGGAAAGTGAACTCATTTAAAAGGTTTTGGCTTGCTCTGTCATCACAAAATGTACTGATATTAATAAAAACCAAATACTCTGTCTACATCATGGTGTTTGGGGTGGGCATTAATTCAAACCTGACCGATAAAATGAAACGCAGTTTCTTCCAGGTGAATGTGTTAGACACATAATGTTGAGAGAAATATTAAGTCCTGGCGGCAACACCCCACAAAGCACCAACTATACGGCCACCTGCCTCCCATCACGAAAACTATCCAAGTTAAACGAACCAGGCACGCAGAACACTGCTGGAAAAGCAGAGACTAGCTCATAAGTGATGTACTCCTATGGACCCCCTCATATGGCCGAGCAAAAGCAGGACGACCAGCTAGAACATACATACAGCAGCTATGTAAGGATACGGGATGGAACTCTGAAGACCTGCCAGAGGCGATGAACGATGGGGAGAAGTGGCGAGAGAGGGTCAGGGATATCCGTGCTAGCGGCGCGACAGGAGGATAATGCTTTATGATTGTGATGTGATCCCGCCATTCATCTTCCCACATGGCCTCAATTTCAACACAGAGGCCTCCATCAAGTGCCAAGAGGTGATAGTGCCGACCTGGATTAAGTGAGCACTCGCTGAAAGATCTTATGTCTGACTACAGAACTCTGCACCATTCCATACATACAGGAGAACACCGTGTGAGTTAAACGGTTTCAAGTATTTCTACCTAACACTAATATTTTTATTTGCACACAGGTGAATAGTTTCAAGCACTACAATATAACACAAGTTGTTTTGTTTGCACACAGTTATTTGGTTTCAAGTATTCCTATCAAACACTAATACGTGACCCTCTATTACTAACAATTTAATGAAACATCAGTCACTTGTTTACATAACTGATCAAACAGTTTTATGTCAAACAATTCAGTTTAGCTTAAATACACAGTTTAAATACCAAACACTTTTATTTGACCCATAAATAGAAACCTGTCAGGTGGTACAACTCCAGAACAGAATGAACCTGGGAGCGATGGCAATGAAGGGGTACTCCGCATTCCCCAAAGCTCCAGCATTACTGGAACTTCACCATCAGATTGTTTTGTATCATATGCAGGACTCTCTTTGTGTGAGTCTTACTCGTCAGTAGAGATGCAGTCGGTGTGTTCTACCGCCTCGGCTAACTGAGCCAATGTCACCAAAGTAGTTCAAGACGTGGAAGAGTTCCCGTTCTTATTGGCAGTATCACGTTAGATGGTGCCTTCACATGTTGAACATTACTTCACACCGAACGAGCAATGAAGTCTAAATTGAGAACTTACGCTTTACTGAGCCATAACACCACGGATGCCACCAAAAGCACTTGTCGCGCGAAAGTTAAAAAATCCGCGGTTGATCACAGTACAGTAACCAGATTGTTGACGAAATTTTGCCCTTGCCACAAGAACATTGACAATGGTTAAGAACAGGAAGGCATAAAATTATGGATTCCGATGCTGTGCTCCAAGCTATGGAAATAAATTCGGCAAGTACCACGTGTAGAGTATCAGGCGAGTTTGTCATCTTACAGTCCAGTGTAGTTCGTCACCTTCAAGATCTTGCAAAAGCGACCACAGCGGACGAATCGGGCCTCACGTCAACGAAATATAACAAAACGTTTGAGTCGCCTTAGCATTTCATATTGACCCTTGACCGAGCCGTCAATTAGAGATTCTCTAAACAGGACGCACCGGTGAAAATTTGCAAAAGCAGTCACATGATTGATCAGAAATAGAGGGCGTGATGAAATGATATATGTAGATGCCTATGTGAGGGTCGGAGTCAGTGGCAGTCTTGGAGTCTCAGCTTGGTGTCACGAAGAACCCCCTGCAGGCGCAACAACCCATAATAATTTACAAAGCTCTTTTGCTTCGATGTGGCACAAGGCCGAATGAATGAGGCGCCCAATTAGACACGAACTCACTCGTGTAGGTTTGCTAGTCTAACTTGCTAACCGTTATACCACCATAGAGAGCCGACCTGTTGATTACACCCTGGACGAGAAGCAAAAGAAGTGCTAAGTGGGGTCTTGAAGCTAACACAGTGTGGTATGGTCAATATAACAGTCTGTCTTTGTCTCCGTCCCTCCATCTGTCTATCTCACTCTTGACTCCTTGAAAGAATAAAGAGAGTTATATTTTTATGTAACCAAGTGTTGTGGTCAATCTTCCTACATGTATATTCATTCGTTATTGTTGTATTTTGGCCTTCAACCCGGCCAAAAATGCCATTCAAAGTGAAGCACCGGAAGGAAGTGACACATTCCAATGGCAGTTATGAAAGGAAATCGCGCAAGTGAGCTCGGCTGATAATATGGGACAAGGTGAAGGTCCCACTTCAGAGTGATGCACCGGAAGAGAGTGACCTGTGAACTGCATGACAGTTATTTCCGCTCGATGACGATCACACATGCCATTCCAAAGATCGAGTGGGCGATCGAGTGAGCGTTGAACTATTATATAACTCAGTCAAGACAGAAGTCAGACAGTTAGAGGTCGGGCGGAGTTATAGACGAGAAGTGGTAGGAAAAGCCACATCAGTCCGAAGGGGCCTTGGGACCCTGATGATTTGGGGTCCAGAGAAGTTGCTGATAAGATGCAGTAAAGAAAGCCATCACCCAGCAGAGAGCTGGCCCCCTGGGACTCCAATTGAGCAGCCCTGGAGAACGAGAAAGACACAACGTTGACGGCCATAAGAGTGGGGGTCAAAATATTGCAGTTTCTGTTCGGTCTCCAACTCCCTCTCACACGCAAACCCTGGGTAACCCTTTTCGAACCCTTACAATAAAGTGAGAGGTAAATATTTTTCTAAAGGAGTCTTTGTTCGTCTGTTTAATTATTGTGTCGTTATGATGCTGTAGATGACGATATAACAACCGTTACACCACCATAGAGAGCCGACCTGTTGATTACACCCTGGACGAGAAGCAAAAGAAGTGCTAAGTGGGGTCTTGAAGATAACACAGTGTGGTATGGTCAAGAGAAGAAGTTATTGGTCAATATAGCAGTCTGTCTTTGTCTCCGTCCCTCCATCTGTCTATCTCACTCTTGACTCCTAGAAAGAATAAAGAGAGTTATATTTTTATGTAACCAAGTGTTGTGGTCAATCTTTCTACATGTATATTCATTCGTTATGAGTACACAACACTAGTATATATCCTGAATATTTTCTCAGCCCAAGATGTTGATTATGTATAGCCACGCACACAGAAATAAATCTATATTCATAAATACTTTTCCGTTTACAATTAGAATGTATTGAATCTTATAGCGATATGAAGAATTTTTTTCACTAATCAACCAAATAAAGAAATATTGACTGTCTGCAAATTCCCTGGAGTAGCAGCACAGGGGGTGATCAAAATTGAGGACTGACGCTTTAATTTTTTTTAATCCAGATAAAGACAGTGCTTAGCTGAGAAATTTATTTTTTTTAAATTATCATGGCTAAATCTCTAGGCAAGTCAATGCCGATTTAGGAAAAAAATGAAGTATGTCTCGATACTCTTAAACAGCAATTTTGTAACCATAGATTGGATTCTAACAGGTACTATCATTCCGGATAATAGTCGGCCTGAGAGTAATAGAAATTATGGAGTACTCTACATTCCCAGATCTCTAAAACTGAAGCCTCACCATAAGATTCAATTTAGTGTCATACCCAGGGCACCTATTTGTGGCGGGGATTACTCCTCGGAAGATACAGTCTGCACATTCAAATCCCACTCAAAGGTTTACCCACAATGAGCATACGTGCTGGATCTCCGAAACTAAAGCTTCACTTTAATATGTAATTGAGTGTCATACTCAGGAGACCCTGTTCGGGAGCGTCTTACTCCTCTGAAGAGAGTACCATCTAGGATGTCGATAAGGTATCCTTAAGTTTGGTCATGGGCTTTCGTCAGTAGAATTTTAACATGTAAACTTAAATTTGGAATATGTTACCGTGTAAATTTACACAGATATGTATTAAAAATGTGTAAACTCTCCGACTTTATTTGTCTATTTGTCTATTTTATTTTGGGTTTTTTGAAAATAAGCATCGTTTTTGTCTTTTGTGGGTTTTTTTTTTCTTTTTGCGGGGGAGGGTTACAGATTTATAATGAATTTATGTATCTGTCTGTCTATTTGTGTATATATATATATATATTCAAATCTCTCTCTCTCTCTCTCTCTCTCTCTCTCTCTCTCTCTCTCTCTCTCTCAATGAAACTGTTATACCTAAAATACCCCCTGAAACGAAGCGAGCTCCCCAAAACAATAATCCATCCTAATACTTTCGAAGATGGACTCGAAAACACCATGAACACCATCCCAACCACCTTTCCATCTTTACAGATGGTCCAAGGACAACGATAAAACGGCGTGCACAACCATTTTAAATTAGAAAATTATAAGAAAGTCTCGCTGAAAAGAAAGCTTCATTTTTACAGTTGAAGTCCGTGCAAAAGACCTTGCAATCAACATCATCTCTGAAAGCAAAACCACAAAAACTTTATCATTTTCTCAGACTCGCTTTCTATCTTCCTATCACTAAGAAATAAAAATAAAAAAAACAGGAAGACCCTTATTTTTACAGTTGAAGTCCGTGCAAAAGACCTTGCAATCAACATCATCTCTGAAAGCAAAACCACAAAAACTTTATCATTTTCTCAGACTCGCTTTCTATCTTCCTATCACTAAGAAATAAAAATAAAAAAAAAACAGGAAGACCCTTATTTTTACAGTTGAAGTCCGTGCAAAAGACCTTGCAATCAACATCATCTCTGAAAGCAAAACCACAAAAACTTTATCATTTTCTCAGACTCGCTTTCTATCTTCCTATCACTAAGAAATAAAAATAAAAAAAAACAGGAAGACCCTTATTTAACTCCTGAGTTTGACTTCATGTCCAACTCTAAAGAAACTTTTATATGCTGGATCTCAAGAGATATTGGAGTGAGAGAAGATAAGAGCTGATACGATTGGCAAAGCGTCTTTAGATGAGGCTCCTGATAAATTCAAGCTTCCATATACTAACTTGAAATCTAAAATTAATAGATTCCTTTATGCAAAGTGACAACAACTCTGAATTCAAACCTGTTAAACTCAACTTAAAAATTGACCTTGTGTCATATCCTGCTCGTTTAGTGAGGATGATATATATATATATATATATATATATATATATATATATATAAATGATTAGGTCCACCAAAAAATGTCTATTATGTTTAATCAAATATATATATATATATTGAAATCATTTTTTGTCTACATATTTTTTTGTTAATCCTTTCAAATTGCCGTATCAATCTTATGATATTCGGCTGGAATTGGTTGATAAACCTTCCATAATTAGTTATTTCCCAAGTACTTTCTGCCCAACCTTGGGCCATCATCAGAGGAGGATGTATTACAAAAGGGATGTAACTTTTGTATGCACATTACTACTTTGCAAGAATGAGTGTTTGTACTGTTTGTACTTGGGAAATAACTAATTATGGAAGAGCTTACTCAATAGCCAAATCGTCTTTAGATTTGGCTCCCAACAAATTCAAGCTTCCACACACTAACTTGAAATTTAAAATTAAAAGAATCCTTTATGCAAAGTGATAGCAAGGCTGGAATAACAACATCCACAAACTGTATCTTCTACGGAGGAATAATCCCCCTTTTCCTGATAAAACCCACATTGCGAGAATGGAGACGAGCCTTCAGAAAATCTAGAAAGGGACAAGTCACTATATCTCGATTACGTATTGAGCTCTCGAGATTAACGTATTGCTTCATACTCAAACAAGATCAAAAACAAGTGTGAAACATATCAAACACCTTTCACGGTTAAACTCTTTTCTCACTGAATGTGTGGCTTTCGCTTTTATCAGAAGACACTTTTTCAGTGCCAATAATACGAAAGATCTATTTGAAAATGTTAGCTTACATGACATTCGAGAGAGAAATAAAATCATACGAATGTAAACCTGATCATTACAATAAAAAATAACCCCTCAACACGATCCGAGACGATGCTACCATATCGCTAAATCTGTTATCTACAAGAAAATATAAATATAGATGTACAACGTATTTTATTCTTTAACCTATAGGCATGAAATAACCCCAGATTGGTTGACTGGTTAAAACCAACCAACCAACCAACCAACTCTCTCTCTCTCTCTCTCTCTCTCTCTCTCTCTCTCTCTCTCTCTCTTAAAAGAGCTCGAACTTCAGTCGTGCTATTCCGTTCACTTTCCAATTAATACCCTTAGGAAAGGCATGAACCCTCTTATCCCCCGAGCTATGGCTTAATTAGACTAGTACTATTCTTCTACAAAAATGGCTTAGGCATTAAATGACCCTCGAACATTGACATGCAATTAAAAAAAATAAACAAGCTCCTAAGTTTTTAAAATAAAAGTTAAATTCTATCTTAACAAAAGACATTAGGATATTTTTATTTCAAATAGAACATAATACAATTAAAATGGATATTATTAGGTGTTTTTTATTACAGAGGGTTCGAAATCAAAGATTCATTCAGGCTAGAACTAACCCTTGATCGCCGATTTGGACTTAACTCAGGCTCTAGGTTTCTTCGTTTAAGGGCATATCAACCTTCATGGGTTATTTAATGCCAATGCCATCAACTAAAAGAACA
>OY757942.1:4350566-4378066 GCA_963585895.1 Sepioteuthis lessoniana
ATGATTTAGTTTGGTTAGGTTTTATGGCATATCAACCATTGTAGGTTATTTAATGCCAAATCCTATTTATACATATATATTAGATATATATGATTAGGTTTGGTTGCCTTTTATGGCATATCAACCATTGTGGGTTATTTAATGCCAAATCCTCTTTATACATATATATTAAATATATATGATTTGGTTTGGTTGTGTTTTATGGCATATCAGCCATTGTAGGTTATTTAATGCCAAATCCTCTTTATACATGTATATTCAATATACATGATTTAGTTTGGTTGGGTTTTATAGCATATCAATAATTGTTGATTATTTAATGCCAAATCTTCTTTATACATGTATATTAAATAGACTGTCAATCAATGTAATGAAAATATTTTCCAAATTAGCAGCCTCAAAATTTTTTAACCAAAATTTCAATATCACCTATAACTGAGGAAAAATACTAACTATTTTTAAATGTTGTGACTTTTCTTCTAAACCCAGACTCCCGGAAATTTATAATTCTTGAGGAATATAATACAATCGAAATATATCTGGTGTTCAATCTATTATTAAACTCTCTCCCAAAATATATTTCCAGTAATTCTGTTACTGAAAAAATAGAACAGAAAAGTTTTACACATTTTTGGACCGAAGGATTTATCTCCATTCAAAGTTGCAAACTTCCAACATTAATTGACCAGTTCACATACCTCGGCAGCAATATCTCATCAACTGAAAGTGATGTCAACATATGCTTAGTGAAGTCGTGGACTCATATTGACAATTTATCGATCCTATGCAAATCTGATCTATCCAACAAAATAAAATGGGATTTTTTCCAAACTGTAGCTGTGTCCATACTACTGTATGGGTGAACACCATGGACGCTTACGAAAAACTTAGAAAATGCTTGAGAGGAACTACATAAGAGCGCTACGTACTGTTTTGAACAAATCCTGGAAGCAATACCCCACAAAACATAGTTTTTTTGGACACAATTAAATGGTTTCAAGTATTGCTATGTAATACTAATAATTCAGTTTGATATGAATTATTTGCTTGCACATAGTTAAATGGTTTCCAGTATTGTTGTGTAATACTAATAATTCAGCTTGATATAAATTTGCTTGCACATAGTTAAATGGTTTCGAGTATTGCTATGTAATACTAATAATTCAAATTGGTGATTCCGCGTCTTTCGGCGATAACCGTTACGCCACAAATGCCCTCAATAAATACGGAATAAAGTCATCATCAACACCAACAACTTACGCTGCTAGCACGGATTTCCCTGAATCTCTCGCCATTCATCCCTGTCATCTATTGCTCCCGGCAGGTCTTCTAGACAACATCCAGAACTGTTGTCAAAAGTTCTAAAAATAAAGTAATTATTATAAACGTAGGATTTCCAAGGATTGGCTTAATATACATTAAAAAAGGGGGGGGTAAACACTTGGTAAAAAGAAAATCTTTGTGGGGTCGTGGCTAATGTAATGAACTTTAAAACCACCGTAAACGAGTTCGAATCCCGGTCGGACTATTACGTTCACTTTCGGGCTAATATCATTGGTTTGGTTTGGTTTTATGGCATTTCAACCCCTTGTAGGTTATTTAATGCCAAATCCTCTTTATACATATATATTAGATATATATGATTTGGTTTGGTTAGGTTTTATGGCATATCAACCCCTTGTAGGTTATTTAATGCCAAATCCTCTTTATACATATATATTAGATATATATGATTTGGTTTGGTTAGGTTTTATGGCATATCAACCCCTTGTAGGTTATTTAATGCCAAATCCTCTTTATACATATATATCAAATATATATGATTTGGTTTGATTGGGTTTTATGGCATATCAACCATTTTAGGTTATTTAATGCCAAATCCTCTTTATACATATATATCAAATATATATGATTTTGTTTGGTTAGGTTTTATGGCATATCAACCATTGTAGGTTATTTAATGCCAAATCCCCTTTATACATATATATTAAATATATAGGATTTGGTTTGGTTAGGTTTTATGGCATATCAACCATTGTAGGTTATTTAATGCCAAATTCTCTTTATACATATATATTAAATATATAGGATTTGGTTTGGTTAGGTTTTATGGCATATCAACCATTGTAGGTTATTTAATGCCAAATCCTCTTTATACATATATATTAGATATATATGATTTGGTTTGGTTAGGTTTTATGGCATATCAACCATTGTAGGTTATTTAATGCCAAATCCTCTTTATACATATATATCAAATATATATGATTTGGTTTGGTTAGGTTTTATGGCATATCAACCATTGTAGGTTATTTAATGCCAAATCCATTTTCATACATATAAAAGGCTCTATTTCAAACAATTCAGTTTAGCATAAGTACACAGTTTAAATGTCAAAAACATTTTTATTTCCGGCTATTCAATTTAGTCGACAAAGTTAAATGGTGCCAAGTATTGCTATTAATCAATAACAATTCAATTAAACACAGGTCATCTATTTACACAAACTTAAATGTAAAAACATTTCTTTTTCAAACAATTCAGTTTAGCATAAGTATGCAGTTTAGATATATAAAAACAGTTCTATTTCAGACAATTCAGTTAAGCATAAGTACGCACCTTATATGTCAAAATAGTTCTATTTCAAGCAATTCAGTTAAGCAAAAGGACACAGTTTAGTTCTATTTGACCCATTGATAGGACCCTATCAAGTACTACCACTTCAAACCACAATTAACCTGGGAGCGATGGCAATGAAGGGGTGCTCTGCATTCCTCAAAGCTCCAGGATCACTGGAACCTCACCATCAGATTATTTAGTGTCATATCCAGGACAATTCTTAGGGGAGTCTTACCCCTCTGTAGAGATCCAGTCGGTGTATTCTACAGCCCTAGCCGACTAAACCAAATACTCTTGGGAAAGGTATGAACCCCCATATCTCATCAGCTATCGTAACGCTACTCGTTTAAAAAATGTTACCGACAAACAATTCACTTACAAATTATATTAACACGATTTGGCATTAAATACCCCATAATGGTTGATATGCTTTAAAACACAATCAATCAAAAGTTTTGCAATATTTGGAAACTTGATAGTTTATGGCGCTTATATCCCGTTATAAAAGCAGTTCAAGCCACTATGGTTGATAGTGTCGTGATAGTTGGTGCGATGACACGTTGTGCATTGCATGTGATTCGAAAGCAGCAAAGATGAACGTGCAATGAAGTGAGATTCGAGAATTTATGCATAATGAGTTAGACCAAAGCAATAACCCTGCCGAAGCAATAAGGAACATTTTTTGCGCATAAGATGAGGGTGCAGTTGATCACAGTTCAGAAACCAGATTGTTGAAGAAATTTCGCTCGACTTGCAAGAACATCGACGATCAAACAAGGTCAGGTAGGCCTAAGACTGTTGATTTCGACGCCGCGCTCCAAAACATTGTGGCAAATCTGGTGAGTAGCACTCGGAGTTTATCAGGCGAGCTTGGCATCTTACAGTCCAGTATCGTTCGTCAACTCCACTACCTTGGCGAAAATATCTAGAATTGCCGAATGGCGCTTCATGTTACCAGAAAGCAGCAAAACTTTTCATAGTACACCGGGCAGCACCTTATACTTCAACTGATATATCTATGAGGTTATGTGTAGATTTGAGTGTGTTTTGGGCAAGGATATACACTGGGGAGGGAAATAGAAAGGGAACAATAAAGATAAACTGTCTGTGTGTGTGTGTGTGTGAGAGAGAGAGAGAGAGAGAGAGAAAGAGAGAGAGTGTGTGAGAGAAAGAACTCCAGAAATATGATAGATCCTATTTACCAACCCCTCCGCTCAGGCAAGGTCAATTTTTAAGCGGAGTTTAACAGGTTTGAATTCAGAGTTTTCCTTCTCCTAGACTAGTTGCCTCACCAAGGCTGAAGAACCTAGTCTGTCCTACTATTTACCCATAGCTGGAGGGAGAATAATTGGATTCATACCTTTCCCAAGGGTATTAGTGCTATGTGAAATGCAATGAGTTTCGTCCAGGATTTGAACTCGTGTCGCCGACTTCATTTCCTACGACGATAACCATTACACCACGGGCACCTCCTTATGATAGATACTTCTATTACACTGTATCTAAATGACCTTGCTGACCTTCGAACGAAGGGTCAAATTCTTGAACGTCTCCATCCAGACTTTTGTTTCTATCAAAATTCCATCCTCCGCATCTTGTGACAACACATGTTTTTATTAAGACTCTTCACACCAGAAGAGCGTTACTCAATCCACGACAACCAAATACAATCTCTCAATTGACACCTATACAAATTACAATCAGTTGACAAGAAAATGGTCGATGTCAGATAGCCACAATGTTCGACATTCTCACTTGAAGCTGCAAGATTAAAATGAACAGCTTGCTGTAAAGAAAGATACACATAAAGTAAATGTTTTAAGCATCAAGATAAACAGAGAGTTAGGGTAAATGTTCTAAGGATCAAGATACATAAAAAGTTAGGGCAAATGTTTTAAGTATCAAGATATACAAAAAGTTGGGATAAATTTTTTAAGAATCAAGATACACAGATAGGGTAAATGTTTTAAGAATCAAGATACACAGTGAGCTAGGGTAAATGTTTTAAGTATCAAGATACACAGAGGTTTAGGGTAAATATTTTAAGAATCAAGATACTCAAAAGTTGGGGTAAATGTTTTAAGTATCCAGATACACAGATAGTTAGGGAAAATGTTTTTTAAGAATCAAGAAACACGAAAGGTTAGGGTAAATGTTTTAAGTATCAAGATACACTGATTTAGGGTAAATGTTTTACGTATCAAGATACACAAAAAGTTGGAGTAAATGTTTTAAGAATCAAGATACACAAAAAGTTAGGGTAAATATCAAGATAAACAGGGAGTTAGGAAAATGTTTCAAGTATCAAAACGCATAGAGAGTTAGGTAAATGTTTTAAGAATCAAGATACACAGAGAGTTAGGATAATTTTTTTAAATATCAAGATACACGGAGAGTTAAGTAAATGTTTTGAGAATCATGATACATGTAAATTTAGGGTAAATGCTTTGAGTGCCAAGATAAACAGGGAGTTAGGTAAATATTTTTAGTATCAAGATAATCAGAGAATTGGGGTAAATGTTTTGTGTATCAACATCAAAGATAGTTAAGTAAATGTTTTAAGTATCAAGATACACAGGGAGATAAGTAAATGCTTTAAGTATCAATATACACATAGAGCTACGGTAAATGTTTTGAGCATCAAGATACATAGAGAGTTGGTAAATGTTTTAAGAATTAAGATACATTGAAAGGATAATTTTTTAAACACCAGATAAACAGGGAGTTAGATAAATGTTTTGAGTATCAAGATACACAGGGAGTTAGGTAAATGTTTTAAGTATCAAGAAACAGAGTTAGTGTATATGTATTAAGTATCACTTAAAACAATACTACTAAAACAATACATGTCAGGTCTATTTTCTTAAAATCTTTACCTGTACTATTTTTCTTTTTCTCTTTTGCCGCCAGCATCTTTCTTAGGTCTTCATCTCATTTGCTATTTCCTCCACCCTTCTTTTTTCTCTTCTCTTCCCATCAATCCCGTTTATTTCCTTTTCCGATTTTTGGCCATTTCCTTTCTTTTCTTTTCTTTACTTTTCTTTCTCTTCTCTGTATAAATAAGGTCTCCAATCTTAGGTTTGGTTTGGTTGTGTTTCATGGCATATCAACCATTGTAGGTTATTTAATGCCAAATCCAATTTATACATATAAATTAAATACATATGACTTGGTTTGGTTGGGTTTTATGGCATATCAACCATTGTAGGTTATTTAATGCCAAATCCTCTTTATAGATATATATCAAATATATATAATTTGGTTTGGTTGTGTTTTATGGCATATCAACCATTGTATGTTATTTAATGCCAAATCCTCTTTATACATATATATCAAATATATATGATTTGGTTGGGTTTTATGGCATATCAACCATTGTGGGTTATTTAATGCCAAATCCTCTTTATACATATATATTAAATATATGTGATTTGGTTTGGTTGGGTTTTATGGCATATCAACTATTGTAGGTTATTTAATGCCAAATCCTTTTAATACATATATCCAATCTTAAACCAGGGTTGATTGATAAATAATGTCTCCAATCTTATAAAATAGTTGATTAATAAATAAGGTCTCCGGTCCTTTACCAATGTTGATTGATATATAAGGTCTCCGTTCACTAAAAATATTTTAGACCAGAAAGACTAATGCAAAAGACTAATGCAAAAGACTAATGCAACTGGTAACTTATATATCTACTTCTCTTTAAAATTCGTTTTTTTTCTTTTTTTGTTCTAGTCACCAATTTGTACTATTGACATATTTTCATTTTTCCTAACTTTCTGTCCATTTTCTATTCAGTCTGCAAAGAAAATTTCTACTTTACCATTGATTGAAATATTCGCAGGGGAAAGGTTACTCTTGGTGTAATGGTTAAAGCACTACACTTCGGAATCGTTATAAGTGAGTTCAAACTCCAGTCTCGCTGTTATGTTCATTTTCGGACAAATCCTCTTGGAAAAGATATGAACCTCTTTATCCATTATTGTTTGGAATAAGTTTATAACAAGAAATTATTTTATGTTTTGAGGCAATTCAAAATGGTAGCAAATCAAACAGAGTACTCCGGAGGTCTGTCATTAAATTTTTAGTGGCTGAAAATTTCATTGGCTGAAAAGTTCAAATGCTGAAAATTTCATTAATTGAAAAATTTATGTGGTGAAACTTAATCCTCCAAGTTTCTTTATATTGCAAATTTTATTATCTCTCCAGATTCTCTTAAAATTCATTAGCTGAAAAGGTTATAGGTTGGAATTTTTAATTGGCTGAAAATTTCATTGGCTGAAAAGTTCATAAACTGAAAAGTTCATAGGCTAAAAAACTTCATTAGCTGAAAATTTTATTGATAGAAAATTTATATAGGCTGAAAAGTTCATTGGCAGAAAAGTTCACTGGCTATGAACTTTTCAGCACATAAACTTTTAACAATATGAATTTTTCGTTGGCTGAAAAATTCATAAACTGGAGAGTTCATTGGCTGAAAAGTTCATTGGCTGAAAATTTTATTGATTGAAAAATTCATATGGTGAAAAGTTTATAGGCTGAAAAGTTCATTGGCAAAAATTTCATTGATTGAAAAATTCATATGGTGGAAAGTTTATAGGCTGAAAAGTTCATTGGCTGAAAAGTCCGTTTGGCGAAAAATCCATAGCTTGAAAAGTTCATATTGTGGCGTTGTATCTGCTGTTGATTTTTTACCAGTGATATCCAGGAAATACGCTGAGTCCTCGTGGCGTAATGGCTAAACTGTTGGACTGTGACCTCGAAGTTAGCGAGTTCAAACTCCAGGCGTACTATTATGATCACTTTCGCAATTGAATGAAGTATAACCTACATTACTGCTCTTTTTCTTCATAGGGTAGTCTCGGCATTAAATAATCCACTATGGTTGATATGCCATTAAAAGAAGCCAAAAACTGTAACGCTGAAAGAAGAAATGTGTGGATTAGAAGTATATTGATCAGTCTAAGAACTTTTCAGCCGACCCTCGTATTTTACATATATCATTGCTTATAAAAATAGCGATAAAGATATACAGGTTTAGTTTGGAATGTTACAATGTTATTCATTTCGAAGAAAAAAAGGGTACGTGTTTTAAAATTGTTATTGTTTGAAGACTGAGTCATTTCCTTTAAAACAAAAGTTGTTATGCTATTAAATAAAGATATCAAACAAGACCATTTCGTTTGAACCCACGAATGGTTCTTTTTGAGAATTGATTTGGCTTACAATGCTTTCTTGGTTTAATGGCACATCAACTTTCGTTTTAAGAATTGTACTCTACGATTGTACTCTATTATTGTACTCTGCCACACATTGATAATTTGGTGTTATCTGTGAATTACCACACCATTTGTAATTGTAATTGGCGGATAAAATTTGATTATAAAAATAGTCACCGATTGGTACAGATAGGAGATAACCAGAGAGCAGAAGGGAGGTAGTTGGACGAGAGAAGTCGCAAAACCGGAGATGGGTGTAACCCCGAAGGAGGAGGAGTCAGGTAGTTTGTTGAAAGAGAATTAATTGATATGGAAGATACTAAAACGTATTTTCTCTAAAAAGATCCAGGACTTGATTAAAAAAAAAACGTTTATCATCAATTAATCATGACAGATAATTTCCATCCGGGTAATGTCACAGCGTAGAATTTTTGCCTTGTATTTCTCTTGAGGAATCGTTTCCATAATTAACAGGAATTATTCCTTATAATTTTTTTTTCTAGCAGATGTCATTCAGTTGATGGTTGTTGATTTCTACAGAAATTAAGCTTTGCTTTAGAACCACCTGCTTGATTAAGAGATAATAATTTACTGTTTGAATATTAACGAAATTTTGACTGGATTAAAACTTCTTTTATAAAATAGTGATACAATGGCAATAAGGATTATCAGATGTTACCAAAAAACTTTCAAGACTAGCTTTAATTTTTTTCTTTTGTCTTTTTTTTTTTAGAATTTTAAAGATTTATATTTAATTGAAGATATATATACAGCTGATCGACTTATATAATGGAGGTGCCCGTGGTGTAATGGTTATCGTCGTAGGAAATGGATAGGACGACACGAGTTCAAATCCTGGACGAGACCGATTGCATTTCACATAGCACTAGTACCCTTGGGAAAGGTATGAATCCAATTATTCTCCCTCCAGCTATGGGTAAATAATATGACAGACTAGGTTCTTCAGCCTTGGTAAAGCAACAAGTCTAGGAGAAGGAATACTCTGAATTCAAACCTGTTAAATTCCGCTTAAAAATTGACCTTGTGTCATATCCTGCCCGAGCGGAGGAGTTGGTAAATATGATAATGAAGTGATGATGTCTAGACCTCAAATCTATTATCAAGACTTAGTTCAGAGAAGTCAGCTCTTGATATTTTTTATTAGAAGTTCTATGGGAAACGCAGCACTTTTCGTATCAAATCTAGTGCCTGGCAGTCTTTTTATGTTTTATATTTTCAGCCTGGAGCACATCGTGTTCATAATTTCATTTTTTTCTGTTTTTTCTTGGTTATATATCTGTCTTGTTGTTGTGTCGTCGAACACATTTACCTTTATATATATATATATATATATATATACCTACAAAGTCAAAAGTACTCCATCTAGGTTTCACCTAACGAGATCATTAGGATAAAAATTCTGAGTCGATCTCGTTAGGTGACGATCTCTTTAGGTGAAACCTAGGTAGATTACTTTTGACTCTGTATGTATTTGTATTTTGATCAACTTGATGTATTGGGCACTCTTAACGTTTAGTTTAAGGTATTCTGTCGGCGTTTTCTTCTTTTGGCTAGGCATTGCAGTAATGCTGGATTATTTTCAGTCAGTAGGAATGTTTTTAGTCTTTCTTCTTTTTTTCTTTTTTCTTTTTTTTCTTTTTTTTTTTTCTTTTTTCTTTTTTTTTTTTTTTTAATATTTTTCTCAGATATCTGTTTGTATAATATTTTTTTATTAGAAATTATATCATCTTGGTTTTTTCACACCGTCAAAATCATACAATTGGTATAAAACTGATATATATATATATATATATATATATATATATATATATATATATATATATATATATATATATATATATATATCTTTAAATAATGATAACAAATTTTGTCTGTATAATTTATTTAAGATCCTTTCAAGTTTTCTGATAAGTGTCTTAGTTTCAGACTTGAATTGGTAGATGTATTTCCCAAAATTGTCCCGAGAGCTTTCGGACCCTTCATAGGCCATCATCAGGGGTTGCTTGCTTGTGTTAGGTGTGTTTCGATGTATTTCCCAAAATTGTCCCGAGAGCTTTCGGACCTTTCATAGGCCATCATCAGGGGTTGCTTGCTTGCGTAAAGTGTGTTGTTTTATTAAAAAAAACAAAAAAACAATTCCAACCTGAAACTAAGTCACTTACCAGGAAACCTGAAAGGATCTTGAATAAATTGTATCGACAAAATTTGTCATTATTATTTAATGAAACATGCTTAAAAGAACGACTGCTGCCTAACTACATATCCTCTCCCACCTACTTTCCTGTGTCTATTCTGATTTATTTTATCCATAAGATCTGAAGAAGTCCTGTTAATCTTTTTTCGTGTTTTTTGATTTTTCAAAAACGCATAACAGGATGGAAATAAATTTATAATCCTAATGTTACCGGTTTGTGTTTTTTTCCAAATGATATATATATATATATATATATATATATATATATATATATATATGTGTGTGTGTGTGTGTGTGTGTGTGTGTGTGTGTGTGTGTGTGTGTGTATTCTGAGAGAGACACGGGCAGGAAGAGAAATAAATATAAACAGGAATAGAGAGATAGATCTTGTTTAGTTTTCTTTTGGGGGGGGGTCTTTTTTTATAGCATCTCAACATTTGTGGGTTATTTAATGTCAAATCGATCCCATAAAAAAAAACCTTAGTGATACTATTTTACACGTACCTGCTTAAATAAAGTAGTTCATCTATTCCGCGAGAATATTTGTTCGAATTTGTGAAACGCGCAACTGAAATTCGAAATCGCCAACTATGACATTGCAGTTCAGAACGTTAGCCCCTATATTATAGAGACCCTCCCGATAAATTGATAGACACGTTGACGCTTTAGTTGAGGATAAGGAGCAACTGTATTCGTAAATCAATCTCGCAAAACTGCCACCAATTTTGACTGCAGACAGTAGGTAGAACATAAAAAGCTCCCTCTGGGATTCCCTTTTTTTCAGCAGAGGATTACTGTTTTTATTTTCAAGGAAAGAAACTTTTGTTATGCCGCCAGATCCGAGGGACGTTTAAGTTGAAGGATGAACGAGGAATCGGTTGGCTAGTAACCATCATATATAATTCAGGTTTAATCATCTCAACAATGTGCTTAACGTTTTCTGTGTAATAAATAACAAAGAACGTACATTTTCAAGCATTTAATCCTACCTTTCTGCGATTTCTCACTCATCGTCTTTGTCTACTTGGCTACAACCGCAGGATCGCACGAGTAAGGATTTTCAATGCCTTTGACGGATTTATAGCATCCACTTATGTCACTCTCGTTCACAGTGATATTTTCCTCTGGTACATATGACCAGGTTTTCGATATTGGTTTACATGACAAGCAATAGTTTTCTGGAAGATAAAAGCTCCACAGTCATTTTAAAAAAATATATATTTCCGAACATATATATGACAGCCGATTGATATTTACTTAATTGGAAATAAATTTCAAATGTTTGATGTAATGGTTGTCGGCAGAGAAAATACAAAGTGTGTGTAAAAAAAAAGGGGGGGCATCTAGATTGAAGCTGTATTTACCAAAACAGAAATAAACAATGAAGGACACGTTCATTTTCTTCAAAATACAAGCTGTGTTAAAAAAAATATCGAGACTGAAACTGTATTTACCATGAGAGAAATGAACCGTGAAAGAAATGTTCATTTTCTTCAAATACGAGCTGTGTTGAAAAAGTATCGAGGCTGAAGCTTTATTTACCAAGACAGAAATGAATAATTAAGGAAACGTTCATTTTCTTCAAAATACAAGCTGTGTTGAAAAGGTATCGAGACTGAAGGTTTATTTACCATGACAGAAATAAACATTGAAGGAAACGTTCATTTTCTTCAAAATACAAGCTGTGTTGAAAAAGTATCGAAACTAAAGCTGTATTTACCATGACAGAAATGAACAATGAAGGAGACGTTCATTTTCTTCAAAATACAAGCTGTGTTGAAAAAGTATCGAGACTGAAGCTTTATTTTCCATGACAGAAATGAACAATGAAGAAGGCGTTCATTTTCTTCAAAATACAAGCTGTGTTGAAAAAGTATCGAGACTGGAGCTTTATTTACCATGACAGAAATGAACAATGAAGGAGACGTTCATTTTCTTTTAAAATACAAGCTGTGTTGAAAAAGTATCGAGACTGCGGCTGTATTTTCCAAGATAAAAATGAACAATGAAGGAGACGTTCATTTTCTTCAAAATACAAGCTGTGTTGAAAAAGTACCGAGACTGCGGCTGTATTTTCCAAGATAGAAATGAACAATGAAGGAGACGTTCATTTTCTTTTAAAATACAAGCTGTGTTGAAAAAGTATCGAGACTGAAGCTTTATTTACCATGACAGAAATGAACAGTGAAGGAGACGTTCATTTTCTTTAAAATGCGATTTGTTTTCAAAAAGTATTGAGGTTAAAGATTGATAAAATCGTAAACGGGTATTACTGGCGTATACCTACGGATCACCATTCCTTTCAATTTTTTTCGTCTTTTTTTTTTTCAATGTCTGTTTCTTTGGGAAGGACCGGTCTTTTGAGTGAGTTTCAAAAATGGGCTGACAAATATCAAAAGCCTCGCAAATACGTCTCTCTGATTCTCTGTGTCTTAGTTTCAACTGTTTTACTCAAGCCCTCGGCCTTTCGTCTTGTCACGCGTGAGAGTATTAACTAATCAGTACCCAAGCAATCACTCATAATTTCAATCGATTATTGTCACAATTTTCTTCTCAGTTACCCACTCCAAAAATATTTTGTACTTCGATTTTTACTTCGCTAAAGTGCTTTGCTTCAAGTTTCGTTCATGAATTATTTCAAATGGTTGGTTAGTGTTTTATGTTATATCAACCCTTTGTGGATTATTCAATACCAGATCCTCTTCATATTTTATATATATATATATATATATATATATATATATATATATATATATATATATATTAAGTTTAATCAGACAGATATGTTAGAAAATGGAAAGAAAAATTTATATAAATGGATAAGAAAAATCTTAAACAAAATATTATTTTAGGTCCACCGACGCGTTTCGACCAATATGAATGAAATTATCTAAGATTTGAAATCACGAAAATTTCAGGTCGAAAGTATTTTATGTCATCTTCAAGGTTGGGATTATGAATTTAAAATAATGGTTTGGACAATACAGGAAAATATTCGAAAAAAATTCAAAAACATTACGTCATGAAAAGTAAATTTTTAAAACGTTAAGGATAAACATCGTCAATAAAAAGTCGTTCTTCCTTATATGTATATATACGTATATATATATACGACGATCATTATATTAGTTTCCAGACTTTTTTCTTATGGGCACGTGTAATACTACTTGCGTAATGGACGGATAGTCTCTACCCCACTGGACTCTCAGCTTCCTATCAACTAACAACTGTTTAACCAGGTTCACTTGTATCTTGTTTCTGTTACTTGAATATATAGGTTTTTCTATCAACCCTTTTTGTGTTCCCTGTGTCTTTCTTTGGTCAGTATCACAACTATTTGGAAGCGATATTTTCAATGCGCTCTGGCTGGTTTGGTTTTTATGGTATATCAACTCTTGTAGGTTGTTTAATGCTAAATTCCCCCTCGCCCGCTCTCTCTCTCTCTCTCTCTCTCTCTCTCTCTCTCTTCTCCCCCCCTCTTTCTCTCTCTCTCTCTCTCTCTTTTTATCTCTCTCTCTCTATATATATATATACGATTTGTAAATGAATTGTTCGAAGGCAACATTATTTTACAACGAGCCAGAGCTGATTTGTTTGCACACAGTTAAATGGTTTCAAGTATAGCTGTCTAACGCTAATAATCCAATTTAATATTAATCATGTTGCACACAGTAAAAGGGATTTAAGTATTACTATCTAACTCTAATAATCCTATTTTCTAATCATTATTTGTTTGCACATAGTTAAATGGTCTCACGTATTGCTATCTAACTCTAATAATTCAAGTCAATTTTTTTTACTCGTTTGCACACAATTAAATGGTATCCGATAAAATAAAACGAGATTTTTTCCAAACTCTGGCTGTGACAATACCACTGTATGGATGCACCACATGGACGCTAACAAAACGAACAGAGAAAAAGTTAGATGGAAACTATACAAGAATGCTACTAGCTATTTTAAACAAATCCTGAAAGCTGAACCCCACGAGACAACAACTGTACGACCACTTACCTCCCATCACAAAAACCATGGAACGATGGATGATAAGGACAGAGAGAGAGAGAGAGAGAGAGAGAGAGAGAGAGTCAGGAAAATCCGTGCTGTCAGTGCGACTTGATAAGGATGATGGTAATTAATTATTTGTTTGCACACAGTTAAATAGTTTCAAGTCTAGTAAATGACGGCTAACGAAGGCATGGACAGCTGTCGATAGGCTTTCGATCATATGGAAATCAAACCTGACCGATAAAATGAAACGCTGTTTCTTCCAGGCTGCGGTCGTGTCGATACTGCTATATGGATGCACTACTTGGACGCTGACTAAACGGTTGGAGAAGAAGCTAGACGGCTATTATGCAAGAATGTTAAGAGCAATATTGAACAAGTCCTGGCAGCAACACCCACAAGGCACCAACTATACGGTCACCTACCACCTATCACGAAAACTATACAAGCTAGACGAACCAGACATGCAGGACACTGCTGGAGAAGCAAGGACGAGATCGTAAGTGATGTACTCCTGTGGACCCCCGCATATGGCCAATCAAAAGCAGGACGGCCAGCTCGAACAAACATACAGCAGCTATGTGATGATACGGTATGTAACCCTGAAGACCTGCCAGAGGCCATGAATGATAGGGAGACGGGGAGAGAGAGGGTCAGGGATATCCGTGCTAGCCGCACGACATGATGATGATGATGATGATTTGACCCATGGGTGCCTAATAGGTACTACCAGATCCATCTTGTGTTGGCACATAAAAAAAGTAACATTTATATATACCGTTAACGTAAATCCTTTTATGCCTCCATATTTGATTTTGAAATCTCTTGAAGCATAATGTTGTCATTTGTTTGTGTCGATAGAGAGAAGCAGACGACAGGGTTTTACTGAATTTTATTGAACTAACAAAAAAGAACACATTACAAAAAGTTTATCAAATTAGAATTCCATCACATCAGTCTTTTATCAGTCGCTTATAATCTTTTTCTTGATAACAAGGCTACGGATAGACTTTAATCATCCGACTTGTCGTTCGCCTTTTACTTTTGACTGAAGTCAAGTGAAGACCGGCGAATTCATCATCTAATGGACATCTAAACGCAAATATCACGCTATCATATTTTTAATGTAAAAAAAAAACAACTACAACTACAACGGCAAAAACAAAACAAAGGCAACATGCGAATCATTTCGTATGTTTTATTTTTCTGGGTAGAAAATATTATAATCATTTTATATCTACTTGTTTTGTGATTTTGAACTTTTTTCTTTCTTTTTTTTTTTTTTTTTTTTTTCTGGTCGATGATGAAATTAGCTAAAAACGGAACTGAAAATGGATTGTTATAGAATATTCGAAATACGACTCAAAACAAATATACACTTATTCACACACATACATACTTGCCCAGTCGGCTGGGGCTGTAGAATACACTGACTGCACCTCTGCAAAAGGGTAAGACCCCCTAACGAGTGTCCTGGATATGACACTAAACAATCTGATGGTGAGGTCCCAGCAATGCTGGAGCTTTGGGAAATGCAGAGTACCCCTTCATTACCATCGCTCCCAGGTCCACTCTGGCCCGGAGTGGTAGCACCTGATAGGGGCCCTATCTATGGGTTAAATAGAACTAACAACATACTTATGCTAAAATGAATTGTTTGAGTAAACTGAATAGCTTGAAATAGAAATGTTTTTGACAATTAAACCGCATTTTCATTTAAACTGCGTGCTTATGCTTAACTGAATTACTTGAAATAGAACTGTTTTTCGACATTAAAATTGTATTTACACTTAACTGAATTATTACATATAACTGCTTGAATAGTTTGAAATAACTGATTTGGACAATTAAACTGAGTACTTATGCTAAACTGAATTGTTTTAAATAGAACAGATTATTTACATAAAAATGGATTTGGCGTTAAATAACCTACAAAGGTTGATATGCCATAAAACCCACCAAACCAAACCAGATACACACGCACACACACACACACACACACACACACATATATATATATGTATATATATATATAATATCACCGATAAATAAGTTTGCAGAACATGGAATACACAGACTGTATACCCCTGTAAGGGGCTGAGAACCCCCTCCCACAAAAAATGATCTGGGTATGAAACTAAACTATATTTAATGATGAGGTTTTAGTTTTGAAGATATGGGGACTATGGATTAACGTCTTGTTGCCATTACTCCCAGGTTCACTCTGATTCGGAGTGGAAATACCAGTTAGGGCCCCATCAATTTGTCAAAGGGATCTGCTAAAAATTATTCGTATTTGATTGGACAATGCAAAAATCTTCTGAAACAACTACACAAAAAATGTTCAACATTTCATTACCTGTAAGCATAAAATAACCATAGACAGGTTGACATGCCGTCAAAATCAATCAATCAGATATTGGTAGATAGCCTGAGGTGTAATGGTTATCGTCGTAGGAAATGGACACGACGACACGAGTTCAAATCCTGGACGAGACCGATTGCATTTCACATAGCACTAATACCCTTAGGTAAGGTATGAATCCAATTATTCTCCCTCCAGCTATGGGCAGACTGAGTTCTTCAGCCTTGGTGAGGCAACTAGTCTAGGAGAAGGAAAACTCTGAATTCAAACCTGTTAAACTCCACTTAAAAAGTGACCTTGTGTCATATCCTTCCCGAGCGGAGGGGTTGGTAAATAAGGGGAGATAGTCTGACAGGATGGTCTCTAACCTTGGTGTGGTAACCGGTCAAGGAGAAAGAAAAACTCTGAATTCAAACCTGTTTAAAAAAGATGTGACACAAGGTTAATTTTTGCTTTAAAACTGTCCTCGCGGAGGGTTGGTTGCTTGGATTTATGGCATATCAACCCTTCTGAAGGTTATTTAATGCCAAAACTTGTTTATACATACCTATATTAAATATGTATGATTTGTAAACGAATAGTTTGTTGGAAGCATAATTTTTTATTTGCACACAGTTAAATGGTTTCAAGTATTGTTATCTAACACTAATAATTCTGTTGAATATTACCGGCTCATTGGCCAAGTGGGTAGAGTGTTCACCAATGGTCCAGGAGACCTGGGTTCAATCCCTGGTCGCGTAATACCAAAGATTTTTTAAATGGTACTTGATACCTCCTCGCTTAACACTCAGCAATATAAGACAATTTTCAAGGGTAAAGTGGAGCAATCCAGGGAAAGGAGTAGCGCCCTCCCCTACACCTCAGTGTAGTAGCTATCGAAAAGGGAGCTTTCTGGTTGCCTTCGACTATGGATGCCAACTTTACTTACTATTAATCATTTGCTTGTGCACAGTTAAATAGTTTCAATTATTGTTACTCAACACTAAGGTGCCCGTGGTGTGATGGTTATGGTCGTAGGAAATGGACACGGCGACACAAGTTCAAATCCTGGACGAGACTGATTGTATTTCACATAGCACTAATACCTTTGGTAAAGGTATGAATCCAATTATTCTTCCTCCAGCTATGGGTAAATAGTAGGTTCTTCAGCCTAGGTGAGGCAACTAGTCTTGGAGAAGGAAAACTGAAAAATTGACTGTGTGTCATATCCTGCCCGAGAGGAGGGGTTGGTAAATATAGTTATTCAACACTAATTCATTCAGAATTATTCATTCGTTTGAACACAGTTAAATGATTCCAAGTATTTCTATGTGGTTGATTAGTTGTGTTTTACGGCATGTCAACTCTTTTGGGTTATTGAATGCTAAATCCTGTTCATACATATATATTATGATGTATGATTTGTTAACGAACATTTTGTTTGTAACAATTTTTAAACTAACCAGTGCTCATTAGTTTGTACACAGTTAAATGGTTTCAAATATTGCTATTTCATACCAATAGTTTTATTTGCTCATAGTAAAAAGCTTTCAAGTATTGCTATTTTACACAATTCTATGCAATATTATTCATTTCTTTGCACACAATTAAATGGCACCAAGTATTGCTATGTAATACTTATAATTCAACACTAGTTTTCTGTTTTCCCAGTTAAAAGTAAATCATTGAATATTTCTATTTGATCCATAAATGGGACTCTATCAGGTACTATCTTTGCGGGTCAATGTATCCCTGAGTGTAATGGCAACAAAGAGGTATCATTCTCGAAAGCTCCCGGAATGTCATATCCAGGTCACTCATAGGGAGTCTTATCCCACTGTAGATGTTCAGTCAGTGAATTCTTCAGCTCCGACTGGGTCGGCAGGATTTACATAAATACAAAATAAATAGGAGGGGTGTCCTCGTGGTGTAATGGTTAAAGCAATGGACTGCGGAATCTTAGTAAGCAAGTTTGTATTCCAGTCCCGCTTTTACGTTCACTTAAGGGCAAATACCCTTGGGAAAACTAGGAACCCCCTTATCCTCCCAGCTAAATAGTACCACTACTATTATTCTAGGAGAATGGCTTTGGCATTAAATAACCTACAAAGGTTGATATGCCATTAAACAAAGAAACCAAACTAAAATATTGAATTTTTTTTTTTTTTTTTTTTTTGAGCAATCTAAAAAAAACGCGATAGATCTAAATTTTCATGGTTAGCTTTATTATTCATGTTTTTTTTTTTTTTATTACTCCAGTTCACTTTCGGGCAAATACCCTTGGGAAAGGTATAGACCCCCTTATCCTCCCAGCTATGGGTTAAATAGTATCACTTCTGTTCTAGGAGAATAGTTTTTGTATTAAATAACTTACAAAGGTTGATATGCCATTAAACAAAGAAACCAAACAAAATAAATAAACCACTAAATAAATTTACCCTCAATACTGGATGTAAGAGTTTCGGAATTTTTTATATCAATAAAAAGGAAAGGGTATAACGTCTAATATTTACATTAAGTACTAATTAAAAATTCCTCTTCCATTAAATGACTACAAACCAAAGATTATCTTGGGGTTATTAAATCTTTTCTCATGTTTCTATTCAGGCAAAACACATCCAATACTTGTGCCGAGAATTCTTTTGTCCAACCAAGTCCGTCGGTAATGAGAAATTTTATAGCTCCAACTGCAGACAATTGCACAGGTCATTTAGAACAATACAATTCTCTGAATATTGGTCCAGTCATTTGCAATAGTGGATGGAATCAGAGAGAGAAGATAACGAATCAATGCATCAATTACTGCCTATCAATGAAACCTTGCATGTATATGACTTTCAAAAGAGTATCTGTGATCGCTTATCTCTCAATCGATTCTTTTTTTGTTGTTGTTGTTTTATCAGTCGGTTTATCTCTATTGACTAAGCTCCTCATCACATTTTGTTCATATCTATCTATCTATCTCATTCTGATTCTATCTATCTATCTATCTATCTATCTCATTCTGATCCTATCTATCTATCTATCTATCTCATTCTGATTCTATCTATCTATCTATCTATCAAATCAGTTCATATCTATCTATCTATCTATCTCAATCTGAATCTAACTATCTATCTATCTATCTGTCTTGGTCTCTTTCTTTCTCGGTCTGTTTCTTTCTATCTATCTATATATCTATATATCAAATCAGTTCATATCTATCTATCTATCTATCTCATTCTGATCCAATCTATATATCTATCTATCTGATACTGTTAATATCTATCTATCTATCTATCTCATTCTGATCCTATCCATTTCATTCTGATTCTATCTATCTATCTATCTATCTATCTATCTATCTACGCAAGCAGACAAAATGTGTAGGATTAAGCTAAGTGTAACATATAAAATTTAAACAGTTTTTGTATGATTCATTTCTAAACCACCACATCGGCGAAACTTAGAATATACTGACATATCCCCAGACAAGGGATAAGAAGGGGTGTCTTGGGTGTGATACTAAATTGCATCTGATGGTGAGACTCCAGCTCTGGAGATCTATGGAGTAGACCTTCATTGCCATTATTCCCAGATCCACTATAACTCGGAGAGTTAGAGTCGCATCTATGGGTCAATCAAATCTGTTTATAGATCATTCGTATTTGCTAGCCACCCTGTAGTTTGAAGCTGTAGAATACACCGATAATACCCCTGCAGAGGAATAAGACACCCCGTATAAGTGTCTTGGGTATGAAACTAAACTGCATCTGATGGTGTGGTTCTAGTTCTAGAGATCTGGAGAGTGTGAAGTACTCCTTCATTGCCATTACTCCCAGATCCACTCTGAACCTAGAATGTTAGTAACTGTTAGGGTCTCGTCTATGGTTCTAATAGATTTTTTAAAAGATTATTCGTATCCGACAGGACTGTGTGCAAACAAAACTCTTATACAAAAATGTTATTTTAAAAGCAACACTCAAAACTTACGCATAAAATAGTCCGAGGCAAGTTAAAGTGTCATGAAAATCAATCAATAAATTAATCATTGAAGAACTATCGATAAACCTTATTAGAAATATTTAATCAATTTAGAGAAGCTCCAGTTCCGGGGAGTTTAAAGTAACCCCCTTTCAATGTCATTACTCCAATGTCCACTCTTAGCCGGAGTGTTTGTATTTACCCAACCCCTCTACGATACTGGCGAGATTTGACATGAGGTCATTTTTTAAGCTGGTTTGAATTCAGTTTTTCCTTCTCCTTCACTGGTTGCCTAACCTAGGCTAAGAACCCAACTATTTGCCTATAACTGAGAGAAAAAGGGTTGGATTTATGCCTTTTCAATGGGCACGAAGTGAAAGACGAACGGCATCACCTTATACTGACCCGAAATGTCACTACCTAGATGTACGCAGTGTCTAAAAAAAATACATCCTTTGAAATGCAAAAGGTGTTTCAGAAAAATCGATATCATTTCCAAATCTAATAACTTGACCAGCCCAGTCGGCTTGAACTGCAGCATACTCCAACTGCTTCTCTGCAGAGGGGAAATACTCGCCCAACGAAAGTCCTATATATAACATTGAAAAATTTGATGGTGAAGCTCCAGTAATACTGAAATTTTGGGGAATGTGACGTATTCCTTCATTGCCATCGCTCCCAGGTCCAGTCTGGCCCGAAGTGGTAATACCTGATAGGTTCCTATCTAAGGGTCAAATAGAGCTGTTTAACATTTAAATTGAAAGCAAACAAACGATGTATGCTAAATTGAATTGTTGGAAATAGAACTGTTTTAAATTTAACAGTATGCAAGTAAAGTTGGCGACTTTAGTCGAAGATGACCCGACGGCTCCCTTTTCAATAGCTACTACACCGAGTTGTTGGAGAGGGCGTTACTCCATTCCCTGTATTGTCCCACGTTACCCTTGATCCTTACCTTATAATGCTGAGTGTTACGCAAGGCGGCATCAAGTACCATTTTTTGAGTTTGGGTATGACTCGACCAGGGATTGAACCCTGGGCTCCTGGACTATTGGCGAACACTCTACTTATTTGGTCAATGGCCCACTACTTTAGTAACTGTATCTAAATAAATGAATAATATTTAATTGAATTGTTAGTGATACATAGCAATACTTGGAACTATTTAGTTTTGTTGACTTATGTTTAGAAATCATATATATTTAATATATATGTATAGAGAGGATTTGGCATTAAATAACCTACAATGGTTGATATGCCATAAAAGGCAGCCAAACCAAATCATATATATCTAATATATATGTATAAAGAGGATTTGGCATTAAGTAACCTACAATGGTTGATATGCCATCAAACCCAACCAAACCAAATCATATATATTTAATATATATGTATAAAGAGGATTTGGCATTAAATAACCTACAATGGTTGATATGCCATAAAACCCAACCAAACCAAATCATATATATTTAATATATATGTATAAAGAGGATTTGGCATTAAATAATCTACTAGGGTTGATATGCCATAAAACCCAACCAAATCATATATATTTAATATATATGTATAAACAAGATTTGATATTGAATTACCTACAATGGTTGATATGCCATTAAACCAAACTAAAACCAAACTAAAACCAAAATCCAACCAAACCAAACTAACTCCTTGAACAATTCTCGTTGAAATGATCTCTAATTTTAACAGAATGTGTAGAAACAACTGGAAATGCCATGTTTAATGTTGAAATCTCTTTTCAGGTGTTGAAGTGTTATTCACAAGTAAAGAAAAGGTGTTTAAACTTCATCTAATCACCTTGAGATCTTCACTTTCTTTATCATACTGTTGTTGTTTTTTTTTTTAAAACATTTGATATCATTTTAAAGATACAGTGTGTTAAGAATTGACATCATTTCGTATTCTAATAACTTGACTAATTCTCATTGGAATTATTTAAAATTTTAACCGCATGTGTAGAAACAACTTGAAATGCCATATTTAATACTAATTTTTTTTATTTTTTTTTTTTTACGATTGAACAGAATTTCAATACTCTGATAAATGTGCGGCACAACCCAGTAAAGCAGGTATTTCCTGTGAGGGGGACCCCACCCCTGAGAACAAGCGATTCACCTCGGCAACACCTACCTGGCACGAACGCCAGATAGAACACCTGCTGAGAAACTCCAAGCGTCTCTGTGTGCAGTCAGAGAAGACCCGTCTAATAAGTCAGGGATCTGTGGGAAAATCTTTGTCTACGGGATCGATGAACAATCGCGATAAACGACGCTCATAAATCTGGGGTAGGGGACCACCACCAACAGACAGCGGTAGCCGAGAAACATCACAGATGAAAACGTGTGAAGCTAGCTCAACCTAGGTCGGGTGAATTCCGTCACACACACACACACACACACACACACACACACACACACACATACACACACACATTTCTCGCTTGAAAATGGTAATATTGTAATTTGGTTTTTCTTAGCTTCGTTCAGGCTTAAGGATAGAAATTTTTGGCACTCAGTGAGAATTGCACTAACCTGAAAAGAAAAAAATATAACAATTTCAACATAGAACGTTAAGTTGTTTCTCCAAATATTGTTAAAAATGTCTCCATCATTTGAACGAGAATTAATCGCAATAATGTAATGTTATCAGTTTTTCTGAAACGCTGCAAATTCATGGAGGCGTTAGCGGTATAATGGTTATCTCTGTTGAAAATGGGCGCAGTGAACCGAATTCAAATCGTGGACGCGGCTGTTTGCATTTCACAGAGCGTCCATACCTTTGTGAATGATGTGAATCCAACAATTCTTCCTCCAGCTAAGGTAGTAGGGCTTTTTAACCTTGATATGGCAACCGGTCTAGGAGAAGGAAAATTCTGAATTCAAACCTGTTAAACTTCGCTTGAAATTTAACCTTGTGTCTCATCCGGTTCGTGAGGATGAATCGGGTAAATATTTCTATCTTGAACACTCTATATAACATCGCTATGCGAACTATTCTGATATCCAAGTCCCGGTGATGGTTACTGAGACCGAAACGTTCAACGTCGACTTTACATCATAATAAATTCACCTATTTGGATTATGTTTTTCGGCTATCTTCATACTGTCGGATTTTAATCCATATTTACTTTCATACTGTCCTTTCGGAAAACCAAATACTAAATACAATCTTACACGACATTTAACATGGATGACTGCAAAACGATCTGCATATTGAAAACTTACTTGTCTTTGTGTATGTCTTAATAAACGGGAGGTTTTGTCTCGTTTCTTTGGGAAATCCAACATTTTCAAATATTTTTCCACGTACCAGACACATTCTAATGACTTTTGTATTATGAACGCCATGTGCACGTTTGTGTATCTTTTCGTTGTATATTTCTCATTTGCTCCCGTCATCTCAGAAAGCATCCATCGCTATGTGAACTATTTTGATATCCAAGTCCTGATGATGGTTACTGAAACCGAAACGTTGAACGTCGACTTTACATTATAGATTCACCAATTTGGATTATGTGTTTCTGCTATCTTCATACTGCCGGATTTTGATCTATGTTTATTTTCAGACTTTGATGTATAAATACAAAAAAAAGAAACAATTTTAAAATATAAATATGAATCAACTTTGATGTTTGCACTGAATAATGGGACAAATTATAAGTTGACGGTTGCGGGTCGTCTTAAAACTCGTTTGAAATAATTATATAAACGATTCTTTTAAAAGAATGTTCCAAAATCGCGTCGATAAAATAAAATTCTTTAATGGCCGCTCAAAAGTGAACGATTTGTTCTTTTTTTTTTTTTTTTTTTTTTGTTGCTTGTTTCTTTCGGTTCATTACTTCTATATTAGTTTTCTAGTTTGTCTTCCATTATTTTAAATTGACGGACTGGATATTCTAAATCACTCGAGACTTATGAGCACACACTATGTTTATTCAAGAGGAACTAATATATAAAAAAAAGACCCAATCTTATTTATTGGCCTATTTAATTGTTTTTATTCCTTTTATACTTTTTTTTTTTTTTTGGAAACCATTTATTTTGTATGTTTATTTCCCCATCTCTATTTACGAATATCTCCATCTTCTTCCTCTTTTCAAACTGAAAACGCCATTTATTCTTTTCTGGAAGACTTCCCGCCTTTTCATTCTTGTTCTTGTACGAGAACTGGCAATTGTCTTTCGTTGTAGCATTGCAAGTGAAAGGTAAGGAAGTCCGTAGAGATGGGTTATCCAAAAAAAAAAAAAAAAAAAGATAAAAACACAAGTAACAGAGGGAAAGACGAATTGACACAGTTCAACATTTCTTCCCCTGAGCTAACCGTAACAGTAGAGTGTGAAGTTATCACTTCGTTGATATTACTCCCAGGTTCACTCAAACCTGGAATGGTAACATCTGTTAGGGTCCCTTCTATGGATTAAATAGAACTGTTTGAAAATTATTAGTATTTGATAGTATTCGATTTGACCGGGCCATTGGCCTAATGAGTAGAGTGTTCGCCAATAGTCCGGGAGACCGGGGTTCAATCCCAGGTCGAGTCATACCAAAGACTCAAAAAGTGGAAAATCTAGGAAATGAAGAAGCGCCCTCCTCTACACCTCAGTGTAGTAGCGATTGAAAAGGGAGCCTTCGGGTTACCCTCGACTAAGGTCGCCAAATTTATTTTTTGTATTCGCTGGAAATATTTGAAACCATACGACTATGGGCAAATCATTTGCGTTCGGAATAGGCAAATCATTTGCGTTCGGAATAGTTTCTTGGAGCTCTAATTGTTTATAAAGATCATTATTAATTGTCTAAACCCATACAGCTGTTTGTGCTGCATAATTTGCCGAATAGGTAAGTTGTCAAAAAGACCACTAGCTAAAGGAAGGGTGAGTTGATTAATTTCAACATCTCTCCCACTGGGCGAGCTGTAATATGATACGCTTGATTTTACACTCCGTCACCGGTCTTGAGGAAGTTACCATTTAAAGTGACATCCACTCTAGTCGTAAGTGGGGGGGTGATGTTCTATTAACCTTCTCTCTCTCTCTCTCTCTCTCTATATATATATATATATATATATATATATATATATATATATATATATATATATATATATATATATATATATATATATATATATATATATATATATATATATATATATATATATATATATATATATATATATATATATATATATATATATATATATATATATATATATATATATATATATATATATATATATATATATATATATATATATATATATATATATATATATATATATATATATATATATATATATATATATATATATATATATATATATATATATATATATATATATATATATATAGTGCGGAAGTAAAAGATGGAGGGGGTGTCCTCGTGGTGTAATGGTTAAAGTGATGGACTGCGGAATCGTAGTAAGCGAGTTCGTACTCCAATCGCGCTATTCCGTTCACTTTCGGGTAAATACCCTTGGAAAAGGTCTGAACCCCCTTATCCTCCCAGCTAAATTGTACCACTACTATTCTTCTAGGAGAATAGTTTTGGCATTAAATAACCTACAATATGCCATTAAACAAAGAAACCAAAGTAAAATATGGAATTTGTGTGTGTGTGTGTGTGTGTGTGCAATCTAAAAAAACGCGATAAATCTAAATTTTCATGGTTAGCTTTATTATTCATGCACTTTTTTTTTATCAAAATTCTGCCCAATATGAGTGAGCAAGAAAAGAAACGACAAAGAATCTATGATTTGCATAACGCCGAAACAAGTTTCTTTGTCTACCGTATACAAAGCAAAGAAAAAAAGTCACAGAAAAAGAGCTTTTTTAATGAAAAGGGGGAGTGGATGATTGTCCAAAAAAATGAAAAGAAGGCTTTTTAACTGCTCTCTCTACGGCGATTGAGAAGGACCCCAAAACGTCAATAAGAAAGCATGCTAATGAATTAAAAGTCCATGAGAAAACTGTGAGGACAGCAATTAAGATTTAATCCCAGGCCTTGAGCCCTTTCTTATACTTTATGGGCATTTTAGAAATAAATAAAAAAACGCAACTTCCCATCCAAATATTGGTTCGCTTAAGACTCAATAGGAGGAAGGTGTGTTGGTACAATAACTGAAAAAAATGGTGTTTGGTGTCTATCTTCTTATTTTGTGTAATTTTTATTTTTAGAAATTAAAATTAATCCTCTTTTGTAAAAGAGTCGTTTATTATAATATTAAAATATTCTAAATTTTGCTTCCGCGCCTTACGGTCCAACTAAAGAAAAGTAAATAGTTTTAAATGAATAGGTCCGCAAATGAATTTGAATGTGCTACTTTAGAGCTTTTTTTTTTTTTTCATATAATTATGTTCTACACGTGTTTCCGACTTTATGGCCTTCTTCAGGAGACTAATAATGATTGCCCTTTTTCTGGTTTTTATGGTGAAGACTTTTTTCATAGATTTGCGATTCTTTTTAATTCAAGGATTTGTGTCTTTGAATGTCCTCTTAGAGTTAACTGTCCATGAAAACCTTTGGCTGCGGTAGATTTTCTGTATTGATTTACAAGAATGTACTCCGTATGTCTGTGTGAGGGCGCGTTTGTACATTCGTATTCGTGTACGTATACCCAGGTATACACACTTGTAATCACATGTATTCTCAAGGTTTTTGCTTTTTCTTTTCTCTCTCTTTTTTTCCTTGAGTTAAATGTAACATAATATGTGTATGTGTATATATTTGCGTTGGGGAGTGTGTTCGAGAAGTTTGGCTCTGTGTGTGCGTGTGTGCAGTTAGGCTCTGCTTAATGTCATCATCATCATCATCATCATGTCACGCTGCTAGCATGGATCTTCCTGACCCTCTCTCGCCAAACATCGCTCCCGGGAGGTCATCCTAGCTACATCCTGTATCGGCACAGAGCTGTTGTATATAAGTTCTAGCTGGTCCCCCTGCCTTTGCTTCTTCGTGTGATTGGGCCACAAGATTATATCGCTTATGAGTTCGTTCCCACATGTCTCGTTCGTCTAACTTGGATAGTTTTCGTGATGGGTGGTAGGTGACCGTGTAGCTGCGATTTTGTGCAGTGTTGCCGCCAGGATTTGTTCAATACAGCTCGCAGCGTT